>CAAKHF010017352.1:0-12253 GCA_901007745.1 Hippocampus kuda | reverse complement strand
CGTGGACGTTATAATGCTAAAATGGCTACAAAAGGACCTTTGGATGTCAAGCAGCTAAGACAAGAAGAGCTCTGGTGCTGGAAGAGAGGTTAAAAGTGATCAAAATGAAAGACGGAGCAAGCAAAATAAATGGCATGATCCAAGAAATTGATGTAAGTGAAAGTGAATGCTGATTGTAAATTTCACAATTTCTTTACCTTTTTTACTTTCTACACTGACAATATGAAGTGTCAAATAAGTGTATGCTCATACTTATGCACTATTGGAATAAAAATGGAGTACACATACGTTTGTGTGCATGTACACACATGTTTGTGTGTGTGGGTGTGTGTGTGCTTACATCTGAGACCAAATTTGCTACAGTGAAAAACCCCCTGTTGTGAAAAATTTCTTGCCGCAAACACGATTTCGTTGTAGAGGAGTTTCACTGTATATATATATATATATATATATATATATATATATATATATATATATATACACACACACACACACACACACCCTCCTTTCTCATACTAAAGGACACTTTGATTCTCTCCTCTTTCATCTCAAACTGCTTCAAACAACAAAGCGTGTGACGGAAAAGTGGTTAGGACTGCACGACTGTCCGTGTTTTATGTTATGTGTTGTGTTTATTTATTTTACTTTATGTTAACGGTTTTGTTAAGCGCTTTGTTTGCCGCTGTTGTGAAAGTGCTATATAAATCAGCATGTATTGTATTGTATTGTATTGTTTTGTATTGTACCCACCTTTACCTTTTTACTAACCTTGAAAATGTCACTTTCTTTCTGTAATGTCGCGAGCTACTGAAAAATGAATCGCGGGCCGCATGTGGTCCACAGGCCCTAGTTTGGACACCTTGTGCCACAGTATTACCAACATGAGAAGCCTGGCAAGTGTATTAAAATGCTCACTACTGCTGTCCATTTGAAAACCTTTCACAAATGACTGAGTACATCTGTTCTAGTATGCAATGTTTTTACTTTCTACTGTTCAACTTCCAATACTAAGTATTGGGAGGAAAGAAGTGTGTGCTGCTTTTCATACGTCTACGCGTTAAAAAAAAAAAAAAAAGCTGTCTTATTATTTTGAATAATGTACAAAGAATTCGAAGTTCCAAGTTTTGCCGTCTATGACGTAATTGCTTTAAATGATGTTGAAGGTTTTTGCCATGCGTATCGTTTTAATACCGCTTTGAGGTATTTTACAAAGGTAAAAACTCAATTAAACTAGTCGAGGTCAGTGAAGTACATCGCAGTTTACAGCAACGGGACAGCAACAGATCAGCGAGCAGTTTTTGATTGCACTGCATTACGTGGATTTTGCAAAAGTGACGGAATCAGGATGATAAGAGATTAAAAGGCAACAGCCCAAACCGTGCAAAATGTCTGCATTCTGACCGGGAGTAAATAGAAAAGGGTGCATAAATTCACATAGTTGCTGGCATGGATCCGAAATGACAAAATGTTGAGCCACCTTGTGTAGCCGCTTCACAACTTCAGCAATAACAAAAACGATAATTACACAACTGAGCAAGGGAGTACTGTGCCCCAGCAAGTGAACCAGTTTAGATTAATCAAACGACTCGTTAGCATACAAGCTAAGGGTGGCTTCGTATCCCAAGAGGACGTCGGGCTTTGAAGTTACTGCATTCTTTTTGTAGTTTCGTTTATCATGAGCCGATGTGTTCGATACTGTTATATACACGGGACGGGAAAGTGATTACGAAGAACAATATGTTTTGGGAGAGGACAATTGGCGATAGGGTTTATTTTCTTTCCCTCTCTCTTTTTGTGGAGGAGCTCGTTAAATACAAGAGTGATCCAGCTAGCTGTGCATAGATGTGAGTATGTAAAAAAGGAAGCCAAAAAGACGTGCTGTTAGCGACCTTACCTGCTGCATCAGTGGTGATAAAGGTGCCAACTTGAATCTTTTTCGGCCACGCCAACAGTTGTTTTCCTCTGCAGGTCAGTTCAAAAGATTCCTACTTCACGCTCGACAGAAACAACCAGATAGGACAAACTGAACGTTGCGCTTCTGGTGCACAACAGCGACTGACACTGCACAGTGAAGGGTCTGCTTGGAGCTGCAAGGATTTGTGATATCGCGAGATAAAACGACAACTCAAGGAACCAATCAAAATGGCACATTTCTTTGCCAACTCCTCATAAACACAGGGAGAATCATCCATCTGAACCCCTTTAATCTCCCGAGGATTGCGGGTGTGCTGAGGTATATCCCATTTGATTTCGGGCAGGTGGCGGATTTGATTCCGGCATGATGTAATGTTAACTGTTGAACAAATATGCTCTTTGGGGGTTTATTAATTCATTGGTAAATCAACAATAATCAAATTAAGCAACACCATTTTGATAATCCATTAATCCTTTAGAGCCATTGTTTGATTACAAATTGTCCAAATTCCCCGATTTCAGCCTCACGAAATTTTTTTTTTATCTGATTTCTGTAGTCATCCATAGAAGCAGACTGGCCTTTTGTGTTTAATCAAAAGAGACATTTGAAAACATCTGCCTTTATTCTAGAAAACAATAATCAACATTTCACCTTATTTTCTTAGACATTACGGACCAAACAGGAACCAGATCATAATCACTTTATGAAGAAAAAAAATCACTGTTTAAAATATTTTAAACAATAACACACATCAACAGTTTTTTTTAACAAAATGTTGAATCAGTAATGCGAGTAACATGAATGTGTGTGTTTTGAGTCCATTATTTTGTCACATGATGGTGTTATTAAGAGATGGATTAGGTCATTTACTGTCCCCACTGAAGGCCCAAGTCTGAAACTCATTGCCTGCCCCTGCAATTGAGCAGACAGACAAGCACACAACAATGCAAGGATGAAAACACTGGACACTGGTAACTGGTGGCAAGTTGCAACAGTCCAGCATCTATGTATCTGCTCTTTCTCCTGCACTTAAGAGCTTAGCTCTCATGGAGATGAGGTCTCCACGCTAGGATCCACCTATCCACACTACCAAGACGACTGAGGACACAAAAATAAAAAATAACTGGATCATGACAGAATTTGTCTAAAGATTTTCAAGTTGTGCATATTTTTTGTTAAGAGCGAGGAGGAAACTGTGTTGCTCTTTTTGGTGCTCTAATATATTTTGCATGAGGCAGCCAAGGCCACTTTACCAAACGCTTAAATAATTCAAGCCTTCTTAATGCTGATGCCAAATCTTGTGAAATAATCTGCGAGATGGAATAAACATAAATGTCAGGTCACAGAGCACAAGACCTGTATGACACAAGATCTTAGAAAATAATGTCAAGACACTGTTAAGTTGTCCCGCATTTCCATGGCTGACTACTTTGTAGTTATGCGAGACTTCTAAAAAATTACAATTATACTGTCTGAAAATAAAAAGCAATACTTATAGTGGATATAAACTATCTATACCCCTTGTTGAAATGTAAGGGTTTGAGGGTATAAAAATGAAAAGCAAGATAATTAAAAAAACAAGCTAGGTAAAATAAAAGACTAAAATGATGTGGTTGCACAAGGCAAGGCAGATATGTTTGTCTAGCACAGGGAAACTCACAGTGCTTTGCAAAAATGAGTGGAATGGAGAAAAAAAATCACGCTATTATTTATTACACATTACAATTTGAAACTTTCAGATTTTAGCAAGGATCCCCCAAGTAAAAACATTTGATTTTTTTTGTTGTTGTGGGCCATATGAAATGAGGCCTGATCTGGTCTTTGGGCCTTGAGTTTAACATCTGTGCTGTACAGTGTGCTGATTCCTGGCTTTCCTGAAAAACACATTTATCAATTAACTAACAAATGAACAAATCAAGCACATAGTCTGCCACATTTTCCCAATCTTTTCTGCTACCCCTTCATCTAAAGTCGTCTTGATTTCTTCCATTAGGGGGAAAAATAAAAGGAGCCAGGTAGGCTCTCTAGAATCTCTGCATATGAGCGGCAAGGCTGAAACCCAACATTGACTGCACTTCGATCCCTCAGGTGGCACTGCATCATTGTGTAAAGGATATTGCCGCATAGCCTCAGGAACTCTTTTGAAAACCATTGTCAGTTAACAAAGTTTGTTGCTACATCTACAATATACTCTACTATGCCAAGGGAACAAAACACTGCCTTCTTCTCTGTCTGAGTTCATCTGAAATGGACTGACACAAAGTGGAATCGTGTGCTGTGATTTGACGACTCCACATTTTGAATTGTTATGGGAAATCATGGACGTTGTGTTCTCGAGGCTGAAGAGGATAAGGATCAGCTGGATTGTTAACAAAATTTCAATGACAGCATCTGCTATGGTATGGGGGTGTGTTAGTGTCCATGGCAAGAGTACATTCCAGATCAGTGAAAGCAACATTAATAATTAAAGGTACATACAGATTTTGGAGCAACATATGCTGCTATCCAAGCAATGTCTTTTTCTCTGCAATAAGACAAAGCCAAGCTACATCTTGCACGGCTTTGTAGTACAAGAGTGAGAGGGCCAGACTGGCCTGCAAGCAGAACAGAGACATTGAAAACGTGGAGAGCAACATCCATCCATCCATCCATCCATCCATCCATCCATCCATCCATCCATCCATCCATTTTCAACACTGCTTATCCTGATCAGGGTCACAGGAGCCTATCCCAGCTGACTTTGAGCGGAAGGCAGACTACACCCTGAACTGGTCATTCGCAGGGCACATATAGAGACAAATATATTTACACCCACATTAACACCATCACTGAGTGGGAACCGATCCCACGCTGCCCGCACACAAGTCCAGCGGGTGTACCACTACACCATCAACAACTTGTGTGTAGCAACATGAAGCGCAAAATACAACTTCTAGTGGTGAGCAACCTAAGTTGTACAATGTACATCAAACAAAAAGGGAAATAATTCCACCTACAAAGCTTCAACTATTGTCCTAAGTTTCTAAATGCTTATTGAATCTTATTAAAAGGAAAGGTGATGTAACACAGTGGTAAATGTCCAAGCTTTTTTTTTGGAACAGTTGCAGGCATCAAATCAAAAGGAGTGAATTAAATTTTCACATCGAGCCTGATAGGTTTAAAAAAGAAAATCTCCCTTGGCCAATGAAATCATCATTTAGAAAATTGCTCATTGGGTTTTCTCTGCGTGATATTAAAACGTGTCCTGTGATTGGCTGGCAACCAGTTCAGGGTGTACCCCGCCTACTGCCCAAAGACAGCTGGGATAGGCTACAGCACCTGACGCGGCCCTTGTGTCTGGATCAGAAAATGGATGGATAGATGGAGGGATGGATGATATTAAAACTGGTTTGATGAACTGAAACCTTTGTGTGTGATAAATATGCAAAGAACACAGGAAAATATTTTGTTACAAAACTTGTCAGTCATCAGCTGCCAGACCATAATTGTACTTGTAAGGCACTGCTGGGATTTGAACCCAGGATCTCCTGTTTACGAGACAGGCACTTTGACCAACTAAGCTACAGCACTCTCTAAGCATGTGGACTCTCATCACATACTCTGTTTTGACTCACACCAGCCTCGAATGCCAGCCAATTATAAGCAGGTATTGATGTCTCCCAACTACCCCACCCCACACATCGCCTGTCACAATATTAATAAACGAGCGTCCAAGACACAGACCCAGTTATCATACTTTGGTTTTCAGCAAAACCATCATCCCTAACCCAGATCCTCATAACATGAGTTCCTGCTGTTTATCCAGACAACCAACCATATCCACCCCGTCACTGAGTGGCAACCGATCCCACGATGCCCGCACACAAGTCAGGCGAGTCTACCACTACAGCATCAGCGACTTCTGCTGTTTAATTCGTTCGATTTTCATCTGTCATCTAATCATCTGTTACTGCGTTTGTTTTGGGCTGTGTCATCGTGACTCATTACATTCTTGCCTATTTACCGTTTACCATTTGACAAGAATCAAGTCAACCAAATGGTACCACTATGCTTATGTTGTCTGCTGCACAAAGACAAATATTAGTCACTGTTGATATTTGAAGAGGATTATTCAGATGATTAGTAGCCTACTGTTATTGAATATGGTCAATTATTTTCAGTTGGCTGTATTTATCAAGCACATACCACAACACGAGCAGAAATAAACACACACACACACACACACACACACACACACACACACACACACACACACACACACACACACACACACACACACACACACACAAAAAAGTGATGGCACTGGGTTTTACAAACAACACCGAGATGAGATGATTTCGTGATGCATAGTTAAATCAAATGGGCAAAGCTTGTTTTTAGGCGCTTATGAACCTCAGAGTACGCTATGTCTGTTTTGGATCTTTGGAAGCCTTTGCTCCATTCTGCTGTGCAAGCACAGAAAAAAAAAACATTACCCATGTAACATGGATTTAATCTGCCGTAGAGAATAGGAATCTTATCTGCTGCAGTAGTGTATGTACTTGAGATAATCAGATCTGTGTCAAATGCTCTGTTAGTTCATAATTAACACGAGGACTCTGCTGAAGAGTAGCACACAGTGAATATGTAATTATGGATCCTGATGTTGTGAATTCTATCAAGCACCAGCATTGGCGTGTGTGTTTCTTTTGCACAACACAGTTGATCTACAGAAGCTCTCGATCGATCTCTCTCTCTCTCTCATTTTCTCTCCCCGATTAGAATGAAACCGAACGCCAAACCCGAATGAAAATGCTCCATATAGACACCTCAATCGGAATAGCCTGTGTGTGCATGCTCTGTTTTGATGTAAATGCGCAGTGACTGTTTACACACTTGAAAATGGTGTCTTCCAACTAGAGCTGGTTGGCGATGGGAGAGCTCGTTTTAAATTACATGTAACTTGTTTTGATCAAGCTGTTGCTTTAATGAGAGTTTAAAAATGGTAGCAACTGCTGAGCAAACATCCTTCACTAAATTCATGTCTTCTAAAAATTAGCTGATCAGGATAGCATGCAGTGGGTACTGACACTGTATATAACTCAGCAACAGTTATGTCAGCAAAAACCCATTATCAAGTATCAAATACAACTTTATTGTCTCTTAAACAGACAACAGACAACAAGGGGAGCCACTGCGGGTGCCCGCGCCGCCATCAAAAGTACACTTAACATAAAATTACAAAATAATATGACACAACACATAAAACAGACAGTTGTGCCATCTTAACCACTTTTGTTCCTTTCACTTTGTTGTTTGAAGCAGTAATAAAGAGGAGCGAATCAAAGTGTCCTTGCAATGTCATGCTGCAATGTGCGCACGTCTGCTCCACGCTAAGCTTGAAAGCAACAAGAAGCTGTAGCATCCATGAACGAAAAACAGATATTGGCTCTCTTCTCCTGTCCCATGTAAATCCGCTTCAATTCCAAGCCACGACTCCCAGTTCCACATACGCATTGGCGCTGTGCGCTGACGCTCCTTTCTTCTCATCGTCGGCTCCTCAATCCATGCATCCATCCAGCCGCAGACTGTCCATCAGCACCGACCTTTTCGCTGTGAAAGTGCTGCCTACTTCAGGCGCAAGACACAAGCGCCCCGGAGCTGTCCAGCAACGACAGTCAAATGGCGCCGACATTGCTCCCAGTCAAAATCAGTGCTGGTACACGCATGCCACCGAGAAGGCCCAACCACCAAGCACAGATTCTTCTTCTTTGACGAATATCGTGGCCAAAAATGCGGAAAACAGTCCACATCAGGTCCACACGACGAAACAACAAACACCATGTGACAAACAAAAGACAAAAACAACAAAAAAAACGCAAGGCTTTTGAAGAGCACTTGCCGACGGCTGCCTATTCAGGCGTCATCTTGGAAAAAAAAAATGGATGTTAAGGTTCCCCTATCCAGCCTATTTTGGACGTCTCCCTCCTCCAACACACCTGATTCAAATGATCAATTGATCAGCAAGCTCTGAAAGCCTGATAATGATCCTTATCGTTTGAATTGGATGTGTTGGAGGAGGGAAACATCTACAACAGGCCCTTGAAGTTGGAAACCTCTGATATAGAGCTGCTACACCAACTGATCACCAAAGTAGCTGCTTGGACAAGGACCGGGGTTGCTGTTTTCCTTGCATGTACAGGCAAGTAAACAATAATTGCAATGCTATGGATTCAATGTAAAATTAAGTGACATTTGTACCTAGTGGCCCGGTGGTCGACTAGTTAACATGTCGGCCTCACACTGTAGAGGTGCAGGGTTCGATTCTGGCTCTGGCCTTCCTCTGTGGACTTTGCATATTGCCTGCATTGTTTTTCTCTGGGTGCTCCGGTTTCCTCCCACATCCCCAAAGTATGCCTGGCAGGTTAATGGAACACTCTAAATTGTCCCGAGGTGGGAGTGTGAGCGCGGATGGTTGTTCGTCTATGTGTGCCCTGTAATTGGCTGGCAACCAGTTCAGAGTGTCCCCGGCCTACTGCCCGAAGACGGCAGGGATAGGCTCCAGCACACCGCGCGACCCATGTGAGGATAAGCGGACCAGGAAATGGATGGATGGATGGACATTTGTACCTAGCACTCAAAAGCAGACAATTCATTCATTGGTTTAAAAAGCTTCAGGTTGATATTTAAAGAACTCGAGCAATCGGGAAGCAGTTGTCGGGGACACATGATGGAGGGAGGAGACTACTGTGTGTTTATCGTCCTTCTGTCCTGGATGAGTGTTGCATTACAAGGAACTGTCTCCAACCTGACAAAATCAATTATGATGAATAATGAATGTCTTCAGATGATAATGGTTCACTGCATATTTTATCAGAGCTGCCATCGCTCTTGCACATGCACATTGGTTTAATTTTCCTGGCGGGTGAATTCTTGAGAAAAGAATGTGGATATTTCACTAAACGTTTGTGCAACACGCAAGAGGGATTTTTCTGCCCCATTTATCCGACATCAATAAATCCATGGCTAGTTTCCTGATGGAATGGCTCAGGGTGGATGACATTTCCACAATGATTTTGTAAAAGTGCCTTTAAAAATCAAGTTCATCCATTTTCTGTTCCACTTATCCTCACAAGGGTCGCGGGGGAATAAATCAAGTTAAACAATGAATGGAAAAGGTCTACAGTGTCATGTTTCCGTAAGTGGAAACACCTATCACTTTGTCTAATACTGAGATTCACGCTATTTTTGGGTCAAACAACACGGGCATACCCTAAAACACGTTATCTGCAAAAAGGCACCTTTGTGATTTTTCTGATTTTACTCAATTTTGTTGTTATTCCTTCCGTAGCCTGATCACATTTCCATCCAGTAGTGTAGAACATGTGTCTTGATTCATATCACCCTCTTGTGGTACAATAGATCCAACAAATGCATCCAGAATGCTTCTGCAGTTCTGTGAAATCTTCATTCAAAAGAATGCAAGATGGAATACTTTTGGAATGGATTCAGTCATTGTTCATTGGTGCGGCTTCATAAGACGGGTGATTTTGATCACATTTGAATACGTTTCAATCAGACCTATTTGTTGCTATTTTCTCTAACTACAGTATATGTAAGTTGTGACAGCTACACCTTCCTTTCTAAAAACATGAATATTACATGACTTGATTGAACTCTAAATTGCCCATTGGTGTAAATGTGAGTGTGACTGATTGTCTGTATGACGCCCAGTCCAGGTTGTACCCCACCCCACTTCTTACCATAAGGGGTCAGCTCCAGCTCACCTGCGACCCTAATGAGGACAAGTGGTTGTGAAAAAAATGATTGATGGATGTACACAAGATAAATCTACATTTTCAACGCTTAACTGCTAGTGTCAGCAACCCCCCCCCCCAGCCCAGCCTAAGAAATTGTGGTCTTCATATGAGTTCTTCCTCAAACAACCATTCATTTTCTGCACCGCCAATCCTCATGAGGGCCATAGGTGAGCGGGAGCATCTTGCATCTGACTTTGGATGCACACGCTGGCCTGGGAGCCAGCCAATTGCAGTGCACGTATAGACAAATAACCATTACTTACATTCATACCTTTGAACAACAAAGAGTCTAACGTGCATGTTTATGGAATGTGGGAGGCAGGAAAGTACCCATATAGAAAAGGCAGGCAAGCATGGGGAGATTAAGCCGACTCCGCATATGAGGGCCTGAGTCGAGATTCGAACCTGGGACTACTCGACTGTGAGGCAATGTACAAACCACAATTATTCTCACCTCAACTGCTTTCACAACGGCTGCAATTTTACATTAAGAATTATGAACAAACTGCGGTATGGGGTTATTTTTGCTGCTTAAATGTCCTTTGTGTTGTCACATGTAGGTCTTCTGATAACAACCATACTCGTATACAGATTTCCCTGATGAGGTTACATGGACAATTACAGTGTGGAAGAAGTTCAAGTAATGTCTGTCAGACTCAATAAATTTGCCCTTTAATCCAAATAAAAAGAAAGCCTCCTGAGCACTGCAGTGCTTTGTTGACACAAAACTCGAGCCCAGATGTGCTCGGGATGATAGAATATAAAGTGCAATTCAAGGCAACTTGAGGACAGACCAAATATTTCAATTAAAGAAAAAAACAAAGAACAGAACAAAATCCACACTTTTGATGCGGCTCTTATCATTCATGGGAGATTGTGCAGGAAGTGTGCCTCTGGCTGTGGTCAGTGGTCTTCAAAATTGTCCAAGGACACCCACCCACCCACTCACTTTCTATATCCACTTCCTGTTCAGGTTCATGGGGAGGCTGGAGCAGATACAGCCTGGTGTAAGTGTTGAATAATTTTATCTAATCTTCAATAATAATTATATTTTTTCTTATATTTTATTTAAAGGCACCTTTCTTGGCAGTCAAGGATGCTGTAAAACAGGGGTGTGAAACTCAATTTTGAAATGGAGTTACATCTTCCCTCAGAGGGCCGTTTATGACCGTGAATCCATGAAAATGTTTAATCATCTAATCGCATTGTTACTGGTACGTGTACAAAACAAATGAATTCATTACTTGTTTTGAAGTCAATCAGTCAACTATAATACTCTGTTCAATAATTGTTCAAGTGAGTGTAAACAGGGTAATAAAAGTATTGCTCACCTGTGACCCAAACTATATGTGGTAAGATAAGATAAGATAAGAAAACCTTTATTAGTCTCACAATGGAGAAATTCCCATTTCACAGCAGCAAAGTTATGAAAGGAAGAAGTAGAAGAACAAACTATAGGAGCTGCTGGAAAGGCAGCCACTCTCGCGGCGCCATTTTGAAGTCAAAGTAACAAAACACAACACATAAGACACAGACAGTATTGCATACGGTAATATCATGAATTCCATGTATGAATTCGTTGGAGTATTTGATGAATGCTGATGGAATGGAGTGACTACCACCATATCCTTTCTTCAATGGGATTGAGGATTTTTTTTTTCCTCGCTATGAGGTGAAGATTACATGAACAGTGGGCTCAGGACCAGAGGTCCCTGCTCAATGCAATGGATGTTACAACATCATAGATCAGCGTTGGGGATGGGTTGAGAGATTTGCCGCGTTCCTTCACCTGCGACAACTACCAAAATCTATGGCCAACCTGTGAAAATTAATAAATAAGTGGAACGACTAAAAAAATGCTTTAGAATGAAATTTCTAACAAATGAAATGAAACGTTCTTTTCATTATCAGTTGTTACGTTCTGCTTTTGGAGGCTCATAAACACGCAGGGCGTACTCATGCAGGGAATCACCAATGAGTTCGGGCTACACAAGCCAAAAAAGGTTGGGGACCACTGCATTATCTGACACCCTGCGAAGTAAAAACTGCGACCCCTGCTGTGTTCATCGAGGAACAACGTGTTGAGGCTCCACGTGTACTGTACCAAATTTATTGAACCACAAAACGACGCACTCGTGAAGGAAGAAGACGCTGTAGCTGTCCTATAATAATAAAAGTGTAAATAGGCAAACGATAAAGGGAGAGTGAAGATATTTGAGTAGGTCTTGGAAATGATTGCCCGCTTTGTTGACTGGAATGTGGAAGTAAGCCCAAAGAAAATCCTCAAAAGTATATGAAATAAAGCAAGATTTAAACCGAATTCAGGAGAACCACAGAACTGTGAGGCAAACGTGCAAACCACGAGGTCAATGTGCTGCCGAACTTCAGACAGTTTCATTTATAAAAAAGGAATTTGCATTTTTAGCTAAGACATCAAATAGTGACTTGAATTATAACCCTAACACACACACACACACACACACACACACACACACACACACACACACACACACACACACACACACACACACAGAATATA
>CAAKHF010017351.1:0-23459 GCA_901007745.1 Hippocampus kuda | reverse complement strand
TGCCACTTGCTGTCGGCTAAAAATGCCATCACAGTTAGTCTGTGCTCAAGTAACGACCAATCACGCCTCAGCTTACTAACGCCACGTGACCAAAGTCAGAAAACAGGTGAGCCGTGATTGATCCTTACCTGAGGAACTGTGATGTCATCGTTAGTAAACAGCAAGTGGCAAAATGACCGCCCCTTCAGATGGATTAAAACAGGTGGATTTTCCTGCTTAAATGATTTTACACAAACACAATACTAATCAGAATGTCATGTTTAGACTAGTGGATCCGCCCAGAACATATTGTAAAGAAAAACGTGTACTTGACTTCCCCCTTAGGGATGGCTACTGGGGATTTATGTTGTTGTTTTCAGTTTAAAGACTCACTCCTAAAAATGAATGACAACATTCTGAATGAATACCTACCCATCATTCAATGCTCCATCACCCGCGTGGGTAACAAGACAAGAACAAGTCCTAATGCAAATGGAATGAGGTTAAGGTTGAATGATGCTGATGGAGTTCCTGGCTCATAGGTGGACGTCCAGTACCAAAGAATGCTGAAACGGTTTCTTCCTCTGTCTGAGCTCAAAGAGTACTACCTGCAACATCGGACCAATGGGGGACCTCTGAAGGACATCATGCTCTTCACCAGACCCAGGCTGTCCGTGCAGCCTCTAACCACTGGTAATTCATTCGATAATTTAAAATGTAGCATCAGCGTCGTTGCACACACACTTTTATTTATCATCCCTGCAGAGGAATTTGACTTTGTTCTGAGCTTGGAGGACCAAGAACCACTGTGACTGTGCTGGGCTGAAATCTGTCTCTTTAGTTTATGTAGGAGATCACCGTAATATGTGTTTGTTGTAAAATGTTTGGGGTGAAAAGACAAACAATACTACAATGAGAAATAAGTGTGACTTTTTTTTCCTCATTTGGCATCAGTTTATTTGACAATTTGGGGACAATGAATCAGTCATAAGCGCTTTGCAAAAAGATCTAAATAGCTCTAACTTCACTCTTCTCTGCTTTAAAAGACATAAAATCATGTTTAGAGGCAGGAAGACACTTGCATGTGTCTAACCAAACTAAACACTGTGGCAGGCAAATAATACTGCCGGAATGCTGACTTGAACCGCTCTTATTTACACATCCACACTCCTTGGACAACACCTGCGCGCATTTCACATTTCGGAGTTCTTCATAACTGGAATGTTGCTTGTTCAAAGTTCTAAATTAGTTCGCCATTAAACCATTAAGTACACACTGAATGGCGTTAGCGTGAAAGTCCCAGGAATTATAATAGCTGATTTACTTTGATTTCCGTCGAGAAACAAAAAACAACAAAGCAAGGAGGGATAAATCTAGTCCAGTCTCTCTTAATCCTCTTCCCTGGGACGGACATGGCCTCATGGAGACCCCCGGTCCAGTCGAAGGCGAGGCTCGTATCCGTTGTCCTCCTTGGCACACTGCTCCAATGCACTCTCCGAGGCAGCCGAGCCCTCGTAGCGCTGGGAGGCGATGGCGGCCTGGTGGGACATGCTCTTCCTCACCACGTCGCCTTTCCGCCATAGTGTAATTTCCTGGGAATACAAGGGGAACGTTGATACATACTGATGGTGGAGTGCAGGAGTTGGCAACCTGTGGCTTTTTAATTCTTCTGCTGGATTTTTAATTTGACAATTCGTGCTCTTGTAACATTAAAACTATTTTTGTTTTCTGCTCAAACTAATGTGAGGTTGCCTTTATACAAATACAGGCCTCTCCCGTAATAGATGCTTCCCCTCAGCTGTGAGATATAGCTGCCAATTTCAGTGCACGACTCAGTGATGATCTGGCGTCAGCATCTTCTCCGTAGGAGGACTGCACATGTGCTGTATGATATATAAATAGATAAATAACGCGCTAAATTCTGTGACCCAGTTGCCTGGTGAGGCAAGCAAAGTGCTGATCTTAGCTCTTGATGATCACATGGCCAAAACATTCTCCTCATTTGTCAGATGGCGTTGGGCCCCAAAACAGAAACACCCGGCTTTAAGATAGATACAAGATAAATACATATGGCCACCTGCTGTTTAAAGTAGCGTCTCTCCTCCTCGTCGATCAGCACCAGATTTAGGTAGTAGCGCACCGAGAACTTCTTGTTGATGTCTCGCATCGTGGGAGTCAGGTCATAGCCAGCCAGGAAGAGCCGGATGGGGATGGACTCGCCTAAAAACGCACACAATTTGAATACAGTATCCCTCACACTTAACTGATACAATAAAATCTGCAAATGTGAACGGCCCTTAATTTGAACAATCTGAGGTTCAATATGATGTGAAATGATACCTTAAAAGTCACGCAAAATTTGAGCAGTTTAACTTCACTCTGTATTCGGGCTATTTTAAAATTTGCCCATTTGATTACTTTTTAAAAATTTGTTTTTAAACACGTGACTACATTACACCATAGGTCGAGTGTGCAAAACCGGTCCTTGAGGGGCACTATCCTGCATGTTTTAAATGTTTCCCTCCTCCAAAAAAACCTGATTCAAACACCCTTGACATAAGACAAAGACAACGAAATTCAAATATTCCTATTTCCCCAAATATCAACTCATCTCTCTGTTGTTTATTAAAATTTTTAATTTGTGTGTGTGTGTGTGTGTGTGTGTGTGTGTGTGTGTGTGTGTGTGTGTGTGCGTGCGTGCGTGCGTGCATGTGCGCGCTCTCACACACACACACACACACACACACACACATGATTTTTTTCATTTTAACCGATGCTCAGTCATCCCCAAAAAACAAAGACGAAAGCAATAACGGTATTGCCTTGTCTCCGGTTGATGAGAACATGGTGCCAAGGAAACTTGAAGAAAGTTGAGGAGCTTCATTTACACAAAAGTAGTATTTAGTAATCCTTTTAGGGGATTTGTCAATTCTTCCTAGATTTTTCGTGGCATTTGGTCCCTTTGTATTGTAATGCTCTCAAGGTTTCTTTGCATTGATTTTTGCATCTGACAAAACAATATTTACATTATTCCCAGGTAAATTCACGTGGAATATTCACAAAATTCCCGGGCAGAAGATATCTACCCTTTTGCAATGCTTGTAAAACCATTGCACTATTAATGAAGAATTAATAAAAGCTTCATGCTGGGACAGTTTGAGCCTTGAAAAATCCGAGAACAGACTTAAATTGAAATAAATGTTCCATTGTATTTAATTGTAATAATCACAACACCCATAATAATAACAATAGTGAGTGAAAATATTTGGGTTTGTTTACCCCTGACTGGTGCTCCGTCCATAATCTCATACTTGGCGATGGTGTCGTTTTCGTGGTACACGCTGGGGCCCGTTCCCGTCGTCTCCCGCTTAATAATGTCTATCTCCATGTGCTTTATCTTAATCCTCACCAGCAGGAAATAGATTTTCCCCACAATGACGTCTTTCAGGTGGTATCTGTTACAGGGAGAAGTAGTAGTATGCAACCACACAATAAAAGGTGATCCGATTTAAGAACTGTGACTCAAATTCTACCTGTACAAAGCCAATTAAGAGGTCTTAATTGCCTTACTTGGACTTATTGTACTCAAACTCAATGTGGAGACAGTCCTCGATGCCGACTTCCATTTTAATGGAGGAGTTGAGTTCGGGATACGTGCTCAGTGTATGCACCACAATGTCCAACTCTTTGCTGATGTCATTAAGTCTTCGGATCACAGTCGCACGCAGGAAGTACCTGCACAGAAGGTGTAGGTCAGGGATGGGCTACTTAAATGATGGAGGGAGCCACAATTTTTCATCAGTGCTACTCGGAGCCACATAGAACCATGCCCTTCCTAATCAGATGTACTATATGACAAAAATACCATTAAATATAGACAAAATATGTGCAAAATACAGTCAGGGCGCTAGGGTGTGTGGCGGTTTACCGGAGTTTGACATTCTGGCCCGTGTAGGACTCGTACGGCTTTTCCACATGAGTGAACTCAAAGTCGAACGTCTGCGACTGGGTCATCTCACCGGGCCTCGCCAAGTCTTTTACCAGGGACACAAACTCATGGTGGTTCCCTCTGTCGTAATACAGCTCTGAAAACACAAAGAGATCCCTTTATATTCCTCTTGAAATGCTTGTTTTTGATGATCGCATTCTTGAGCTGAACAAACAGCGATATTTTTTTTCAATCTAAAAAAGAGGTCCTTGCAGAAATGAGAAAATTCAGACCGCAAAGCCAGTTTCATCGGTCGGCACATCATGAGCTGACTCACAAAAAAAGACTGAAGAGCACGTGCTCGAAAAGATACAAAAAGTAATCTATTTTGGTTTGCGGTGGCCATTTTTGGCTGGGTGAAATAGTAGGTAGAGATATACAGTAGTGGGTAGAACAGCGTGCAGGGTGGGCCGTACTCGGAGGAGACGCGTACTTGTGACGTACAGTGAACACCCGCATATCCACAAATATGCCAATCGAGTTTCTTTTCTTGGAGCATATCCCCGGTTATTTGCTGAAAATCTCATCAATGAGCAGTTTATATGTTCAGTCCAAAGTAATAAAGTTTTCTTTGTCGCTATCTGGTGGAATCTTGGTATTGTCGTTAGAATTCAAAGATTTGCCTGTATTTCCATTAGTTACTGTGCGCAAAGGTGAAAAGCTCAGTTCAATTTCTCAATTCATTTTTGAAAAGTGCTCATGCACATCTGTGATCTCATGTCAGTTTGTGCTAACGTGTTATTTATCTAGTACGCAAGCGATGACTATTGATGGACCTGTAAATGTGGTTTGTTTTGAGTAAGTTGAAAACTATGGAACATGAGTTCATGATAGTATGCATGCTAGAAACATGATGTTGATGCTTTATGATCCTCTGTTTTAACCGCTATGCCGCCATCTTGTGGCATCTATACGGTTACAACCCCCTTTTGGGAACATCAATTACAGTATTCACAGGTTTTTGCTGTTTACGGCAAGGTTTGCTAAAAAAAATAGCGAGGGATCACAGTTCACCTAACCAAGTAGTAGGATAGGGTAGAAGTTGGGCATCTTACGCCACTTTTCTGAACTTTTCTCTTTCTATATGTGATGGATAGATAAGATTGATGGAGTGATATAGGATAAAGCAGCTCCAGGGTGGCTACACAACCGATACATGAGATTGAATGGCAGGATGGATTATTTCTTTACCAATCTGTCCGACAAATTCAATCTTGATGCCCTGGTGCTCCAGCCTCTTTCCGGGGCTCTTGAGTGTGACGTTGACTCTGCCGCTGACGGTCTCTCCGTCGTAGAAGAGGAAATACTTGTCCTTCTTGCCATCCTCCGTCTTGTGCTCTGCTTTCTTCCTCGTCTCGGCGTCGTTGAGCACCACATCGATCTCCGCATTTTGTCCGAAACTGAAGAAGCTCATTGTTGTGAGCTTTTTTTTAAACAACGTATACAGTTACAGCACAAGGCCCGAAGGTTACAATTCCCCTCGCCCCCGAGGCACGCTCTTTTGATAGACGTACAGTATTTGTAATGCAAACGCGTTATGTGTCCATGCCCAATTGCGGTAGCGATGGAGTGGAAAACGAGAACGGTGCGTGCGGCGCAACAGAAAACAAAATGTCCATCGATTAAAAAAAAGCAAAAAGGAAAGGAAAAAGACGTACTTATTGTTTTCTATCCTCAATTTCTCCCCAAATAGACGCTTAGTTTCTGCGTAGTCACGCAAAGCACGCTTGCGACGTGAGTATTGTACTATTACATGGTTGTTTTGTTCGGATAAGATAATGTCGCGTTTGTTATCAAATAGTCAGCGTGTAAGACATCTGGGTCGACACAACTATTTCCGGGTAAGCGCGGCTACACAATAAGGGCATCAAATGCAATGTTGCTCGCTGACCGGAAATTTGGCTACACAATAAAAGGGCCATATTTTGTTCAAAACATGGAAAGGTTCAACCCGTTTACAGGAGGTCCACGGTTTACCGTTTACATATAAAAACAGGTTCCACCAGCCGACTAAATTATTATTTTGTCTGAAGGAAATAAGAATATCCACTCATTTTCCAAAACATTTATTTTCACGTGGGTCGTAGTTGTGCTGGATAACTGATTTAAAACTTGAATTTACCCTCTCGGGATTATATCCAGTACTATTAAATTAGAAATGAAAACCGTAGGCATAAAGTAAAGTACTAAACTATAAAACACAAAAGACAAGTTCCCTGGTCACGTTATTTATATTCTCATTTTTTTCAATCACATGATACTTGCAGCTAAAAGGACACACACAAGCCTTCAGGGGTGAACATTTCAAAATGTATTTTATTCATAACAAAAATCAACCATGAACAGTGGGCATTTTACAACAGTTCCTGAGTTTTTACACAAATCATGAACACAAAAAAAGTTTGAAACAGCACTGGACAGTAACTACTGTACTGTAAAATTACCATTTTGAACAGCGTATTGCCTTATATACAATAAGGTACTGGGGGAAGAAAAAAAAAACATTTGCGCATTTATGTATACAATACTGATGCAAAACTGGACAATATGTCCAATATCTACAACCCAAAAAAGTAGTAACACACAGAAGGTCACTTATACACTAACAGCACTCTAAATGTCATACATTGCCACCTTTTAATAGTAAATACTGAATTTGCAGCAAAGTGGGATAGATAGTATTCAAATCCATTGGGTAACTTGGACATGTAATGTTATCAATTGTAACTACTCTATGCTCAAGGCAGATAAATTGTGCCTCATGCTATCTGATATCCTCAGTTTTCAGTCTGCTTATTTATTGCCTGTACAACTACGGTATGCACAAATACCTTTCAACTCTTGGCCACTTGGAAGAAGAAAAGAAATAACACAATGTTGCTCACATGACACAGGTCTTGTGCAAAACAAGTTCAATGTATATATAAAAAAAAAAAGTTACAAAAGACAATTTGTTCCTAAACTTGTGATGGAATGTTGCTCCAACACATCCCTTGCCATCATTTCGCTAAATGTCACAGCTTGGAAGTGAATGAATGACTACTGTCTAGTAGAAATATGCGGCAAATAAAAAAATAAACTCTACAAGTGAGAGGGGGACAATGAAAGGATTAGTGTTATAAAATTTGTCAACGCTATAAAAACATGAGCTAGTGCCATAAAACCATACTGAACATTACTTTGGCAAGTTGGTTTGATTTTGATGTGCATCAGAGAATAGAGTGTGCCATGTTACACTTCGAACGTAACCACCAGAGCCATCGTTGTTACTCCTCCCTGGGTTCAAATGATGAAAGATGACTTATGGCGGAAGTGTCCCTGTAGGGGGGGAAAGAACAACCTATAGCCTTACATGAGATATATTATGGATTTCTTGCCCACAATTTCAAACAGTTCCCTGCGAATTCAATTTGTCGAAACACTCAAAATGATCAAGAATGTTCACAATCTAAAACTCGAAAAAAGCCGAAATCACCGTGTTATGAGGGAGTGGTCCTCTCTTATATAAAATGACCCACAGGTCTCCCTACCTCCCTCTACTGCGAGCCAGTGCAGGGTTCAATTTTGGTAACGCGAGGGCAGTGAGCATAAATAGGAGGTTGTGACAAAGCAAACGGCTACTGCCCATAAATTATTTTCACTCATAAAGGCAGCACTTCATCACCGAGGTCTGAATTGAGTATGTGGCGCATGCAGCAGAGACACAATGCCAAGTACCAGTCCTCCCTCATCACCCCTTTTCCCTTGTGGATAACTCAGAGGAACATTCAAGTATGTGTATCAGAAGCTAACGCTAACCTGTGCTAACACTGGGGCTCAGTTTAGTTGTTCACGTTACAATCCTTCAGAATTCTGAACAGCTCACTAGTTTTGACTAGTCTTTGACACAGACTAGTTTTGAGAAGTATAAGGATAAGCAGATTTATTGTTAAGTGGTCAAGCACAGTGCTCTAAATACTTGTCTGCAAGTAATTAAAAAGTACATTTTACATATCATCCCGTCTCGAACTCTAGTATATGCTAATTTTTTTTTTACCTCATCTGCATCGCCATAGTCGACGGCATTGTTCTGTGTCGGCCAACTGAATCTGTAGTAGAAGACGACACAATGAATGCATATTTTGTCAATGCGGGAGTAAATGGATTGCTATTTGACACTCACTCGTTTTCATTTTGGCCTTTTTTGGAGGAGAAGGCGCGTGAAACGCAATGCCAAATGCAGCCGATCACACAGATGACCGCTATCACGCCGCCGACAGACTTGAGGACGATGTCAAGGATGTCCACATCATCTATCGAAAAAGGTAAATACACTCTTATCTGAAAACATGTTCCAATATACAAATAATTAATTAGGTACAGTAGCACAGTCTAACAAAATAATGTTTAATGCACTCATTGATGAGTGACACTCAACTCAACTGTATGTATAGAGCACTTTCAAACAGCCATCGCTGCATACAAAGTGCTGTACATGGAGCAACTGACATATATACAGCAATAAAGCAATAAATCAGTAACAAGGATGGTAGAAGGCACCAAACAGTAAAACTAAGATCAAATCTGAGTCATATGAGTCAAACGCCAAAGAATACAAGTGAGTTTTGAGGCACTGTCACATCCATTTTGGATGTTTATTATTGTGGTTGTAGTTTTGTGGAGCTCTTGTGATAGAGTTGACAAGGCACACCTGTACAATAATCATGCTGTCTCATCAGTTGCGATCTCCTAATTAAAATCATTTTTTAAAAAATCCTAGAAGATCCTGATGGAGGTTATCATAATTCAGGTCAGTTCAGGTCATGAAAAAAAAAAACAAAAGTATTGCGTTACATTCTATTGTTTAGTGTATTTTAGCATTACAGTAATGCATTATACGTTGGTGTATTAATTATGACAGAAATATGAATACTGTGGCATAAACTTCACATCTCTCCTGGGATTAATAAATATGTTCAGCACTGTGAAATAATTAATAACCATTTGTTCGTTAGGTAATATGTTTTGAATGGCCCGAGGAAGACTATAAAAATCAAAAGAGACCTTGCAACAAAAGGCGCATGTGAACCTACTGAAGTGTCCGGATAGCTGGCAAATCCTTTTGTCATCATGTGTGAGACAAATTGCCACGAGAAATACAGTGGATAGTCACAGAAAACCACACATACCCCTTTGAATTTTTGCATACATTCTGGTACACATGGATGTGATCTCAGTTACAACTGTCACTGCTCTACTTACCGGTGAACTGTGTTTTCCAATTTAGCAATGAAATCTTCATTCGCAATGTCATATTCTATACCGTTCACGTACTCCAAGGCAAACATTTTCCTCATTGTTGTCAAAAGTGCACACGCAATCATATGTCACTCACAGACTTCCATCCACTGAGAGGGACACTGGGCGTGGCCGGCGTCATTCTTAGCTTGGCAGTAGTACTCCCCCGCGTCCTCCTTCCTCACCCTGCGGAATTTCTGAGGGGAATTGTCAAGTCAGTCTTGTGATAGTGCACAGTCGGCAAAATGTGAAATAGGTCTTGCATCCGGCCTTTACATCCGATGACAAACAAATACAGACAAGGTCTTAGAAGTGTTTTTTTTTTTTTTTGGGGGGGGGGGTTGCCCGAATATGCTGAATGGACAAAAGTATTTGGACATGAGACATTTAGGGAAAGGTAAATTCTCTTCCTGTTAGGCTAAGGTGGGAGTAAGTCACATACAGTATGTGCAAGTCACAAGGTAGTCTGAAGTTGTAACCTTCAAGACTCAAGCATGTCCCGCTTTACCGTGGGGAAAAGAAAATCAAGCAAGCCGAGTCGGCCCCAAATTTGTAAAAGTCGAGTCAAGTCCTTATCTTAATCAATCCCAACACCAAACAGTTTATTAATGCCTTAAAAAGGTAAATAAACAACAGACTAAGATTATGATTGATTTAAAAAAAATTTGTTGACTTAAAAAAAAAAAAGATGCCATTGCATTTCAAACTCAATTCAACTCTACATTATTTCCAACGAAATGATACAATTAATAATAAAACATCCACTTTAATGTGACCTATAACTTTTAAATCACAAATGGGCTTTCCTTTTGTGTAGCACTTTTCTACTTTCAAGCTACATACTCAAATTGCTCGACACTGTCTCTTCATTCACCTACTGATGTCGTACCAGGCTTCCGGTGTCGGCGTTAATGGTGTACGTGGCATTGATAAACTTGGGGGTGTTCTTGGGGTCTTGGGGAAGCTCCTCGTTGTTTTGGAACCAGCTGTAGACGGGTGCCGGGAAACCCTCGTTCTCCAGACACCGGAGCTCGGTCGACGTGCCCACCGTGACCGCCTCAGGCACGCTGCACCGGGGCACCACGGGTTTCACTGTGCACAACACAACATGTTCCCTCTTGATTTGTCTTGAAGACGGACTGCTGTAGACCTTTTTCTTAACATGTTTAGAACTAATAGACGCAGGAGTACTTCGGGTGGCAGAAAGCAAGTGACTGACCTAAACTGAAACAATGGCAAACACTTTTTGGAATTGTGCTAGCGGCGAGCAGATGTAGCCCTAAAGGTGTAGTTTTTTTTTCTTTCTTTTATTTTTTTAAATTGTACGTCCAAAAAGTACATGACAGGAGAAACAGTAGGTGAGGAGGATAAATTGAGTGGATGTCGTCAATTGTTGTACAGAGAGCATAGCAAGACTGCTTATGGGCAGTCAAGCTGTTTAGCAGTTTTGAAGATTATAAAACACAATAAAAGGAATCGACTTATCTTCCCTTCTGTTATACATTAACAAAGCTGGATTGTTTTAGGTTTCGTTTTTCTTGATTTCACCCTTGTACAGCAGCCATAAATGTTGACGTCTTCTTTAAAACTGGACAGTCTCATCCTAGAAAAGAATCATTCTATTTCTGTCATTTCCTGAGAAATGTTTCTGGTCTTTGTGGCATAAGTCCGTGTAGGGCACAGGTGTCAAAGTCAAGGCCCGGGGGCCAGATCTGGCCTGCCCCCTTATTTTATGCGACCCGTGAAATCAAATCAAACATGGCAACTTCCATGATGCTTGCTAAAATATGGAGCAAAATTTCAAATTCTCATTGTAATAAATAAGAGACATATTGAAAGAATTTTCTTGTTGCCAAACGCTTCATGAAAGTAACAAACAATAGTTGGATACATTTGTAATTCTTGACTTTTTTTAATATGATTTCAGTCATAATGGCCCTCCAATGGAAACGGTAACTAAAATGTGGCCCGCGATGAAGATGGGTTTGAGACCCCTGGTGTAGGGGAAGTATTGTTTGCGTATATTTGTCCTATTGTGATGTCACAATTCCTCAAATTTCCGAACAACTGGCTCACAAGTCATATTTGGGGCATAGGCTGCTTCTTGGTTGTTTAATTTCACACACCTCTCACTGCAAGACTAATAAGAATCTCATCAAAGTCCCTCTGATCGTCGATGGCGGCCACCTCGCAGCGGTACTCTGCCGTATCTGAGCGAGTGGCGTTGAAGATCAGAATGTTGGCCGGCTCTCTGAGCTGTGCCCTGTTCTCCAAGTCGCCTTTTGAGGGAAGACAGAGAAAAAAAAGAAAGAAAAAAAAACACTTTACAATGGCTGATTGAAACACACAGTAGGACTCGGGTCAGGATGCAAACGGAATTTAAAGCAGAGTTCTCTCAGAGCGCCATTCAGTCCCCTCAGCTTGGCCTGTCAATTTACCTGCTATCTTCCTTTGGAAGTAAACATAGCTTGGAATGCCATTTCTAATCTTCTTCCACTCAATCCTCGGGTTGTTGGTGGAGATGGACTCTATTAAGCAGGTCAGCTCGACGGCTGCAAAGAGGAAGGGAGTAAAAAAAGTGCAATGCAAATCGGGAAGGGAAAGAAAAGCTACTTTTGTGAAAATAGATTGTGGCAACTTACGCTCAAACTCATTTGCCCACACGATTTTGTCTGTGGTTCGGAGGATTACTGCGAGCGATGATGGGATGTGGCCTGTGGAAAGACAGACGAAGAAAAAACACTTAATGCTGAGTCACCCTGATGGAGTTTTCATTAGCAGACATTAGCAGCTGGGCAACTCGCCTTATAAACAGCGGATTATCATGATAAACACACACACATGCACAAGCTCTCTGCGGCGAAAAGTATTAAACGCTTCCTATTTCTATCCAAGAAGATTAACCCCAAAACCGAGTGAGGGGTACACACTGCATCACCTCCAACACGTCGTTGGCGTCCCTTTATGGTGGTTAATTGGATAATAATGCGACTGGCGGTGGGTCACGAAAGGGGAAGCGCCGAATGTTCAATTGCCGCTCATAAAAACATGACGATACAGGACCGGGCCGTAAATATCCCGGTGGTGACGGCCTTTTATTGTTCTGGCTTTTCTCCAGAAGCAGGCTGGAGGTTAGAGTGCTGACTTGGAGCTTTATGGGTGCATTCATTTTTCAATTTATTAGGTATGGACACAGACGCGCTCACAGGCACAATCGAGGAGCTATATCAAAACGTGGTCACTGTATTTAGCCTCAGGAGAGGAACAAAGTTGAAGAAATAGCTGTTAGTATGATGATTACCTAAACAAATACAGGGGGCCAGTGTGTCTGATATTGTATTGAATAGATGTGACAAAATTTTAACATGTACAGACATCTATGGTGATATATTTTTGTACACTCCAACTGAAACAGGGTTCCGACTCCTGTCTTGAAATAATTTTCCAGGACTTTTTCATCTGCTCCAGTACGAGTCAAGCTTTGGAACAGTGTTATGGATAGATGAAAGTCTATAGCTTATATTTTATACTATAACCAAATTACTTCAATATTACCAAATACCATACCAAATCGGCAAAACAAACCAAAAAAAACAAAAAACGAATGGCTCTCTCACAGCTGCGAATCATTTCATCCTTCACCCCAAAAGAATGACTCGTTGCCGTTCAAAAGAATGACTCCTTCGTGAATGTCACAAGTATAAAAGCTCTCACTTAGATGTTGACATCTCAATCACGTAAATCAAGACAATGGAACACAGCTGATTGACCTATGAACTGCTGTTGGGTTGGAAAGAGCCGAACCCCATGCGGGCACCCATAGCACTGCCACAACCAGCTAAAAGCTGAATCTGTGGACTTACACTGTATTTTAATCGAGGTGGAAAAACTTAAAAACTTAATTTGGAATGAATTAAGTTGTTCTCATTTGCCTATTTTCTGTTCTGCCGTCGGTCAATGGAGCAAGTATGAAATACTGAGTGAAACATGGCCCAGTAAGACTACTTGTTACCGGTCGCTATCTTGAAGCCGTCGTCATAGTTTCTGCGGCTCTTCTGACCTCAGAGATGTCTGAGTGCACAGCCAAATGTGCTGGCGTGCTCACGACAGCTCTATGTCGCTCAACAGAGGAGGCAGGGACAGGGAGAAAGATGTGCAGCGGTACTGCAACACCCTTTCACTGAAAGTCGTGAGTTTTGGCACGTCTCTGGAGAAAATAAATCTTTACTTTGAACGGAAAAGTTGGTAAATCTAGCAACCGAGTCATTTAGAAACGGTGGGCAGAACTGTTATCATGGAATGTGCAATTTGATTTGGTTGGTAGCTTGATCTCGCAGAGCAGCAGCTTTAGCAGGAAAGCCAACCTCTCGGCAGCAACTTCATCCAACTGTATTTAGATATTGCTTTTTGAAACATGGCACTCAACAAAAAGCTTCAGACCATGGCTAATTAGCTACATGCTGCTTCATCGGGGAGCTTAGGACTGTTCAGTCAAACCTCGGTTTTCGAACGTCTCAGTTTTCGACCAGATTTTTACGCCTTGGATTGCGACCAAAAAGCGGTTTTCGACCAAACTGAGCAAATCCGAATATGCCACTTGACTCCTCTCGGCTTCCTTCCACGAGGAAGTGATGCTTCCTCGTGTAGCGTTCATTGTGAGCAGATGTGTTTGTTGTGATTTACGCAAATCTGACTGTTTTTATGTTATTTCTGCATCGTGTATTCGCCCCTAATCATGGGCGAATAAAATAGTTACGGATTTCGAGCAAATCGCTTTTCGAACAGCCTTCTGGAACGGATTATGGTCGAAAACCGAGGTATGACTGTACGTCTAGTTTGTGAAATTGATTGAAGAGCTGTTGATTCACTCTCAACTAGTTTGCTGTCTGAGGATGACAGGACATCTGACATGACTCCGCTTGATCCTGCACCACTATGGAAACAGGAGTTCAGAACATTCAGACATGAGTGTTTCATAGTTGATCAAAGAAAAACGAGTCCATTGTCAAGTCCTTACTCCACTTTCCAGAGACTAAACTAGTCATCACAGTTGGCGTGAATGGAACAATATGTCTCAAACAAGCACGATAGACAACGGGTTGCATAGAATTTTGATAAATGAGCGGGATACAACATTAGAAACAACTAAATGCACCACGAAAGGTCATTGTTTTCCTTTTAAACTGCCCTCAGTTTCCACGATTTTCAGAATTCAAAATCATGTCCGCACACATGGCCGATCAATGCAGCCGCGGTGTTTCACACGACCTTGAGGTCCAAGTTCGCGAGTGCGCCCTACTCTTTATTCACTGGCAACTTTGTGGCACGCAGGAAAGCCGCAGAAAGCATAACGTGGGGCCTGTTAATAGTTAACAGGAAGAAAGCTAGAAGACCACAGAGGAGCCCAAGCCTGATGTTGCAACATGACATGAGGACACTCCAGACCAGAGCATTATCTCAACCATTATGTGTTGTCACGTTGACAGGCGCGCTCGCTTGACAAACTGAAGCATCGCTGCTAAATTATAAATTCATGTCAGCTGTTGTTTTTTTTACACCCTAAACAACTATAATGGCAGCTTTCCGTGCAGGTAAAAGCTTTCATGTTTGAAATGTATGCAGATTATGAGCAATAAACAAAAAGTGTGGGCGCCGCAAAAAGCAGAAGCGCAAATTACTTAACCGTGCTTAAATGTGCTGCATATTTAATCATCATTCTTGTTTGTCCTGGGGCACACTGAGCATACAGTAACTCTTAAGGTTTAAGCTGTCCTTGCTTGAGTGGACTCCTCAAAGCCATCTGTGTTATTTAAGTAAATGCCAATTTTTTCTTTTTTCCCCAAGTAGCCTGATGTCAAAATTGGAGGGGTAGGGAGAAAAGGTGAATCCACAAACTAGGCTTATTTACATTTAGATATTGCAGTAGTGCACCATTAAGGGCTGCAATATTGGTATTTTCGCTAATTTAATACAATACAATACATCCTGATTTATAGAGCGCTTTCACAACAGCTGCAGCTGTAACAAAGTGCTGAACAAAACAGTTAGCATAAAGTCTCGCAAAATTAGGTACACCATTTCGCTCACATTACAACTCCTTGTAAAATAAGATAATATAGAGAATATGAAAATAAAGTTGTAATATTTTGATAACCACTTGTAGTCTTTGAGGCACAAAGTCAGAATTATTTGTAAAAAAAAAAAAAAAAGCATAATGTGTATTTTCAGGAAATACAGGTATTACATCTTCAAAAAAATGAACTATTCATATAGCGCTATCACAACAGCCACGAACAGAAAACAAAATGATGAAAAAAATTAAAATTCTCATAAAACATTATCGTACAACTTTTTTTTCTCATAAAATTGCAACCCCAAGTTAATTTTTAGGTGAGAATATTTCTACTATAATCGTGTAAAATTACACATCATAATAATACAGTTATCTACATTAAATAATGATGACTTTCTCTTAATTTGACTATTTTATAACTATTTCTCAAACATTGTTTTCATCATTGTTGTCACGTTTTTGTGTAAAATTATAATTTATTTTTTGTGAATTTGGGAATTTGTAAAAATGTAAACATGCAGTCCCACTTTATCCTCTGAATAGTTGCTCCTTGTTTTTGCAATTTCATCGTTGTAATTTCAATTTTTAGGTTTCAAGTGTTTTCTCATGAAAAATTTAAGAACATGAATAAAATATGTGAATTCTTTTGTAGAAATATTTTGTCTCACGTAATTGACTTTTATTTAAGTCAAGTTGCAAAAAATATTCTTAAATTTACTTTTTTTTTTTTTTACATCACAATTTGACTCTGTGTCAAGTTTAATCTTACAGTAGTTTAACGTCGTTGTTATTTAAAAATGCATATGGAGAGGCTTTTGAATGAGCAGGAAGTGGGAATTCCAACCACAATGACCCCAAAATGTGGGTCATTAAAAAAAATTGCTGCGGTGAATTGTTTTCACCATCCACTGGGTCTATATTGTGTCTGTGGTGATTCTCATGTAGTTAATAGCAGTGCACAAATGGGACTTAACGACCCCCCTGCTGGGTCATGAAGGAATGTGCATTCCCACTGGGGGTCGGATAAAAGGCAGCAAAATGGAGGCCGAAATTAAGACAAATAAAAGCCTCGCACACGACAAGACATCCCCCTTTCCTTGTTCCCCTGCAGCTTTCTGACTAATTTAGAGGTCTTTATTCAAAGCAGCTCACTACCACACGACATCACTCCCCCTCGCCTCGAAGCAGGACACCACGAACATGCTCACACAGACACACAGACACATGCACGCGCACACCGAGGGGGCCTGTGGGTGTGCTGAAAACACGGCTCCTGCCCCAACATCAAGACGTATCAACGCGCCGTCGTGCGCAGATGAGACGTGACTCCCAGGTTTCGGCTTCTGCCTTCCCTCTCTGACTTTTCCCACCCTGAACACGGTGGCGGCGGGTGAGAGCTATTTTTACTCCAGCTGTGACTGGACATCCTGAGAGACACAAGGCGAGCTTGTCCAGCAAACAATCCCCTCGCTACTTGTGGATTATCCCTTAACAGCTCCGTCCGCTGCGGACAGGCCAGAGGTGTAGCATTATGGCTTAGCAGGAAAGCGGCTGTAAAGACATGAGAGGTTGTTGTCCTCCGGTCCTCAACCCCCCACGCCCCCCCGTGAGGCACTTTCGCAAGGTTGAGAAGAGAAACATGACATTTATGGATTCAGTGCTTTCATAACACTGCATTTTGTTATTCTACACATATGACTCACGTTCTCGCTATTGCAGCAATGAAGCGCACTTGACGTTGCCAGAAAGGCTAATAGGTCACATCTGTTGAGAGCTTGTGTAAGAGGAAATTAAATTATTAATAAAATGATAAGAAAATAAATATTAGGCCGTAATGCGACGACAGCAGTTATAATATTCCAAGATGGATCTTGTAAGATTACGAGAATATTGTTGTAAAGTATGTACATTATTATATGATGAAAATTAAAGTCATAACATGTCAAGAATTAAGTTTGATTCTTACACGAATAATAAAGTTGTGACAACAGTGAAGTGGTAATATTGCGCGAATTAAAGGCACAATTTTACAAAAATGAAAGTCGTAATTAGGGAGAGTGATGTCATAAGGACTCATTTTTTCGTGCCAGTCTCACGGAAAACGCGGTCTAACTGTGTGCATAGGTGGAGTTTTCTTTCTTTTGGTATATTGTACAGGTAGAATTGGGCATAACTGGGCATATGGACCTACATTTGCACCGTGGTGGGATGGAAATAGTCCTTTGCTGGCATCCCTCATTTGGATCAAAGTCATGGCGGTTCGAGCGCAGTACGAGTGCGCCGTTCTTGACCGTGCGGCAACAGGAGGGTCATTGGCAGTTTAACTGCAAGATCACTTCTTGCACGTGATGTGGGTAACTGGAGACCGCCTTCCACCCCGACCGTGCATCTGTATGTGCCGCTGTTAGGTTGAGGCAACTGTGCGTTGGAATGCCTAGGAAGGCCAAACACAGCCCGAAATACAGTCAGAAAGACTTTTATGCTGAGCGCATGGCTGCCACGCTACCATATAGGGCCCATAATGTTATATGAATAAAGTCGTGAAAAGTACGTTGTAATATTATGAGAAAAAGTTGTGAATGTAACTGGAATAAAATCCTAATGTCATGAGAATGGAAGTTGGAATATTATGAAAATCAAGTCCTAATGTTACAGGAATTAACTTGTAATGTAACGAGAATGAAAGTCGTAACATAATGACAATAAAGGCACAATATTTTGAGAATAAAAGATGTAATGTGGGCATAAAGTTGGAATATTGCACGAATAGTGGTAACATAAACGAGAATGAATGTCATCATGTGACGACCATAAATGACACAATGTGGTGAAAATGAAAGTTATAATATTCCAAGAATAAAATCACAAGATTCCAAGAATTGTGACAGTACTACAAGAATAAAGTCATACGCAGTACATTGTGACTGTAAAGTCGGAATTTTACAAGAATACTTTAACATTACAAAAAGTCATCACGGACCAAGAATGAAATCTGAATGCTGGTGGAATGAAAGTGAAAATGAAATTCACAAAGATCATCTCCCACCCCATTGAAAATAAAAATTTAAAGACACGATTGTCAATTTTTCTCCTAGTTCATCATTGAGGTTGTCATCCTCAGTAAAATGTAGGCCGTGGGAAACAAGAAGACAATGGAACACTAAATGCTAATAGGAGCTGAGAATAAAAGCACACATGCCACACTGGTGCGTCTGTGGCACAATGTGGGTCGGCGTGAAGACAATATTGGTGAATGCCGACGATCATCTCAGCCATGTCTTAATCCCTGTGTTCTTCCAATGACTCGTCCATTCTGCTGCGTGGGGAAACGTGCGCTCCAATGGTCACGTCCCGCAATCCTCTTCCGCGCCAAAATATGAACGCAGCTATAAAAAGCCCCTTTCCCAGACATTCCAGTGCAGCCTCTGCAAACATGCTGCGAGCGACTGGACCGTTGGGATCCACCGTGTAAAAACAACCAGCGGAGTTTAGACCGTGAGCATGTTGTCTTAAATTCTTGAGGGAGATGAGAAAGCAAGTGTTACCCAACAGCTTTTATTCTACAATAATGCAAGACTCGCTGTTGAAACAATGAAATCCTTTTTAAGGAGTAAATGACTCCCTTTTTTATCCTCAAGGGGGATGACTTCAGAATTAAGACAACGTTATTGATCCCGAGGGATTTTCTATCGATATTCTGCCAACCAAAACCATAATTTCACCACGCAACACAACTGATTAATCGGTGCAGTAGAAAAAAAGCCTACAATGTTACCGAAGTCACTTTGTTGTTATTCGCATTGTTGCATAGAATGTATGTATGTGTGTGTAATATTTATATATATATATATATAATGTGTGTGTGTGTGTGTGTGTGTGTGTGTGTATATGAGAAACATACTTTGTTGGCCAGGGAGCAAGTCGGCTGTGTTTACCCCCACAACGGTGCAAATATCCATTTCTAACTGTGCCCGACGAAAATAGCAAAAGAAAGGAAACGCCACCCATGTGCACGGTTAGACCCGGGCATAAAAATAAGGCCTGAATTAACGACGATATGATCCGTTGTTGCAGCGAATTAGTATATTTTATCCCACCCCTACTTACTGTCTGGCAAGGTTTACTTTTAGTTATTGGAAATCCAACTCCCCAGACTATTAGTTTTATTAGTGCATTTATGTCCAATTGAGAACAATATAACAAGAAAAAAAAAACTCAAGTAAGTATATGTTGCATGAAAACGATTACACATTCAATTCATGAAACAAGTCACATAAGTCAATGTAACTGAGGAAATGCAGCGTGTTCCTATCCACTGCTGACAAATGCCACAACGTGTATTGAACAATTCATCTGCATAACTCACAGGCTAAAACTACTCAAAGGGTGCGAGCGAGGAGTAATCTGATAAATGAAATTCGACCTGTCAGCGCGTTGATTCACACTGGAGTCAGGAGTTCAAGCTTCACGGATGCAATATAGCGTTTATAGACACCAGCCAACACACCCGTCAGCTTCCGCTCAGCAAGGTGACCGCACGCACACACACGACACATCATCACAACACCAGCCGCATTCATCAGCCCGACTGGTTGTTCTTGGCGTGGTTGATGAGACGTCACCACCCGCCATTCCTCTCTGCAATGGTTAGTCACCTTGATGGCCATGACATGCAAAACCAAACATGCGTTGGTGGGTGTGCCCCCCGCATCCCTGTGGGCCCCCCCCCCCCCAAACACACACATAAGGTTGCTTTAAAATGTTTTTAAGATGACCGTGATTATAACCCGTTCAAATCGTGATTCAGAGGGATTGTGTCATATTTATGAATAAACATAAGACATGACGCCCACCGCTCGCATTTGCGGAGCGCCGATTTGACCGTTTGCTCCTCAAATTAGACGTGCTTTTTGCGAGTGAGGTGTAACATGCATATGACGTTTACCAACATGCCAAATTCAACCATTGTCTCTGCATGGACATGACGATGCGCTCGCTTTTACGCCAAGCGCAGACTACTTTCTGTCAACAAATTGTCAGGGGCGAGCCTGCTTCTTGTGCCAGATGAGCACAACACGGTCCCAAACAGATAAACGAGACTTATGCTGGCAAGAAAATGAACTTTCGTCTGTTTTTATGCTGAGCGCATGGGCGCCAGTCTACGAAAATAGGGCACCATAGCTTTTCTGACTTTTCTGACAATCTGATCCATTGTAATTTTGCCCTGCATGCGTCAGTCTGACTATTTGGCAAAATTAGACGTATATGGTTTGTGTGAAACGCTACTTCATGGATGAGCGATTTAAATGCCAGAGAGGGCCACATAAAAGTGCCTACTCGGGGGTCACACACTTCCTTACCAGATGTATGACAAAAAAAATGCTTTTCTGCATATGTGAAAAATATGTACATATGTGCAAAACATATGCTTGTAATATATTCATTTTTCATAATACATTTCTCAATGCATCTGTAAAAGCTCCACCAACAACACAGGGTTTGAAACAAACAACAAAATAACCGCATACTGTATTTTTCCCCCGGTACAAAAGGCTCTCTTGTATTTAAAAAAAAAAAAACAACAACAACAAACAAAAATACCATTCAAGGACGGCACAAAACTGCTGAGCAGCAAACGAACATTAACTACAAAAGCAATGATGAGCGTGAAAAATACCATTCAAAAATATGCAAGTAAAGCAAATATTCAAGGAATGTACACTGTTCTTGTGTGCACTACAACATAGTGTCATGTGCAATGTTTACAACCATGGTACTCCACCAGTGCTTACGTGTAAAATGTTGCCACCACACTGAAGTGTCTGCCTACAACATGCACAATGGCGGTGTCGATGTTTACTTCATGACTTTTTTTCAATCAAACGCATTTTATGTTTATTGATCACGTGTCTCTTCCGATACATATTGACTGTTAATCTGCACACTAATTTACCTCCATTGTTGACAAGCTTCCTTTTGCAACAAGGAATAAAAGTGACACATATTTCACAAAACAAAACCCACTCAAATGTTTTGTAAAAGTAAAAGGAAAATTCATATATGACTGATACAACTGCTTAAAGATGCTTAGCACGGGTGAAAGTTTTCAGAATTGTGCTTCAATGTCAATACATTTATGTTTGTGATTAGACTCGAACTTTAATTAATCGTAGTTGCTAAACGTGAACGTGTATGACTGAAGGTGTTGTTGAATTTTCTGGCTTTCACAGTACTCTATAAGATGTGCACAAGTCTAAAAAGGAATTAAAACGAAACTTCAGATCACCAGTAAAGATTTCTTCATTTCAAACGACGCTACAGCATATGCTGTGTAGGTATTTGATTCCCATACACAGCTCTTGCATTATCTCATTCGATTCTTCAGGTGCATTGATAGTTGTGCCTCATTCTGTACAGTATCAACAGTCGAACAAAAAGCAGCTCGTCTCAGCCTCCCCCGTAATACACATGAAGCCCTTCTCGCACACACTGCCATGATTTACAGTAGTAGTGAAGTGAAGCAGCATGGACGGTCTACTTACACATGAAAGCACACACAAGACAAAGTGACGCCGCACACAAAGCAGATGTTGTCCTCCCGCTTTTCGCCATCACGACCGACATGGCAGCTGACCAATAACTACGTCACGTGTTATATTTATAACACGAATACTAGTAGAGCACGAGCGTCCGTAAAGGCGACACACGCGTATGTACTGTATAGGTTGAGGTCTTACCGAGGCTGGTGCACAGCACACAACACGCTATCAGTCGCACAATCGCCATCTTGCAGCGTCTCATTTGTCGTTCGCGCTTGCACACACGCTCGCCACCTCGCAGAAGGTACAAGGAGGATGGGGGGGACACGGAAAGAGAGAAAGAGAGAGCGACTGAGAAAACTGGTGGATGTTGCCATCGACCAGTTTCCATAGCTACAAATACCGTAGTAATCCCTGCGTTATGTCTTGCAGGCTACAAACACCTGCTCAGTCATTAGGCGCTGTAGTCGTACAGTCGGCAATATTCATCCCGATTTATGTTGTCACTGTAGTAATATTCTCAAATTAGAATCGTGACAGGTAGAATTTTGGAAAACAAACGCATATTGAATGAGCACATTAAAGGCCAGTAAAATGCACTAAAATAAATACATTCGGTGGACAGAACTTAACTATAGTGTATACATGATCTACTGCCCACATTGCTCTTCTTACAAATTAACCTTTCATTTGCACGGTGTATGTCGAGTTTTTAGGGCAAGTGTTCGAAACGTTACGGTATTTTTGACCCGTCGACCTGGAGAAGAACTGCTTGGAATTTCAGCCCGTACGAGCTAATTGGTGGATACTGTTAACTGAAATGTGTCAGCCAATTGGAGAATGGTTTTCCTGAACAGGGGATGAAGCAAAAAGCTCAAGGAGCTATGTTGAGACTTATCAATTTTTGTCTGTGCAGCAATGGACATCATCATCTGAAGCTTCAATTTCTTCGACTGCCCTTGTTCGTCGCCACTGATGGGAATCGATTAAAACTAGCAGGATTGGGATGAGCCTCGAACCGTGACCTTTTAGCTTTGGTGGGTCTATGTGCAGTGTAATACAAAAAAATATATATTAAAATTATTTTTAAAATAGTGTGTGTGTGTGTGTGTGTGTGTGTGTGTGTGTGTGTGTGTGTGTGTGTGTGTGTGTGTGTGTGTGTGTGTGCGCGCGCGCGCCTGTAAGACCACGACGAGGGCTAATAACTATATTTTCACGCACAGGGCGAAAAACCGACAGGAAATGCATGTTCATCACTTTTGACAATGTGCTCGAAGCCCGGAGCAGTAACCACTGAAAACGGGAATTCACAATTTGATAATAATCAAAAAATGCAAATGAACTTAAAATTGATCATTTTTTTAATCACCTGAGTCTGGATTTTAGTGACTTTTAATTGTATTTCACATGTGTGAATTATATGGTAGGGCGGCCCGGTAGTCCAGTGGTAGCACGTCGACTTCACAGTGCAGGGGTACCGGGTTCGATTCCAGCTCCGGCCTCCCTGTGTGGAGTTTGCATGTTCTCCCCGGGCCTGCGTGGGTTTTCTCCGGGTGCTCCGGTTTCCTCCCACATTCCAAAAACATGCGTGGCAGGCGGATTG
>CAAKHF010017346.1:0-15983 GCA_901007745.1 Hippocampus kuda | reverse complement strand
CCGCGTTGGAGTCAATCGGAGCCTTCGCGTTCTCGGATCTCCCCGAACTCATCGAGCTGTGAGTTCTGCTGCCAATGTTGCCGTGAAGAAAAAAATTATTGTTTTTTAATCAATTTAATAAAAAACATGGGTGTAACTGTTTGAAGTGAATGAATCTCATTGTGCTATTCTGCATCTTCCAGGACCATCGCCAAGTCTAAACATCTGACATACATCCACCCAGATGCCTTCAAGGACCTCGTCAAGCTGCGACGTCTGTGAGTTGCCATTCATTCCCAGCTCAAAACAAGACACACACACACACACACACACAAAGTACCCAGAAGTACGCTCACTGAATAACGCAACCTGGGGTTTATTTTCACCAATACTTTATGACGACTACAACTGTAGCTAATTTTTGAGCCATTTGAAAAAACCCTGCCTATTTTGAGTAAGTAATTCGGAGAAAGTACAAGTCTCTGTTATCCCAAAAAAAAAGTACACACATCACTGCAGCAACGTTTTTGCACTTAGTTGCGCTGTGCCCTTTGCAGGATCATCTCCAACACGGGAATCATGACCTTGCCCGATTTCTCCAAGATGCACTCGGCCGCTGACTACTTCGTGCTGTAAGCGCATAAACACACTTCAGCACCTACTGACATTTTTGGATTTGAATATGTGTTTCCATTCATTGTGCGTTGCCTAGCGACCTGCACGACAACAGCCGCATACAGAAGGTACCCGCCAACGCCTTCAACGGCGCTTGCACGCAAGCTATCAGAGACATGTGAGACACTTTCCTTCATTAAATTAGGTGCACCTTTACCAAGCCAGAGATACGGAAAAAAGCGTTTGAAGGGCCCCCCCCCCTTTAATCTATGCAAAGTATAAATTTTCTTATTAATTTTTTGAGCGCTATCATTTTTATTCAAACTAGATTTCCTCAAGTTGGAGCTGCAAAAAAGGAGCTCCAATAAGCATGGCTGAGCCACACAAATACGCTAACACATAAAGCGTGGGCTTTCTTTCTTCTTCTTCTTTTGGCCTCGTGTTGGTGGTGACAGACGGCTGACCAGGAACGGCATCAAGACGGTGGCGAGAGACGCCTTCAACGGCACAAAAATGCACAGATTGTGAGTCACAACGATGGAACATTTTTGGTGCCATGAACTGAATCATCATCACATTTCTCTCGCTCTGTCTGTGAGGTCGCTGAAAGGCAACCGGCAACTGAGTTACATCCATCCAAACGCCTTTGCAAGTTCCAGTGAGTTGGTCTTAATGTAAGCGTGAGTCATCCCAGTCAACATGTAGACTTGAGAAAATGTACATTGCTGCCTTGACTTTCAAGTTTGTTCCATGATCACCCTTTGAAATCAACCGATTCAGACCACATCGATGTCCTTTGGCTTTTTAGTGACATCTCGCAAACGGCGCTGAGCTCGCTGCCGGACGCCATATTGGGCAACCTCCACAGTCTGATTGCTGAGTCTGCGGTCCGCCTGAAGAAATTTCCTCCTCAACGAGCCTTCGCCAAGCTGCACGAGGCCCGCGTCACCTACCCGTCGCACTGTTGCATCTTCCTACCCATGCAAAGAAACAGGTATGCATATACGGATGGATGGATGGACAATACAGTACATACTGGATCACCGTACCCTTTGTTCTTTTTAGTTCCAAGCATCCGCTGTGCTCTCTGCGAGAAGCCCGCGAGAACGCCGCTTTCTTCTGGGACCACTGCTTGGGGAGCTTCAACGTCACTTGCAGCCCGGCGCCCGACGCCTTCAACCCTTGCGAAGACATCATGACCTCTGCCTCGCTGCGGGGCCTCATCTGGGTGGTGTCTGTGCTGGCTCTGCTCGGAAACGTGATCGTGCTGCTCGTCTTGTTAGGTAACACTGTCGGCCGTCCACCTACTCTGTGGAGCGACGCGCACAGTCAGAGAGATTTACTGGACATATAGTCGAGAGAGCTTTAGACACTCCACCACTAAAGGCAGCAGCAGCAAACAGCACAACAGCCTCGCGCAGTCTCAGTACTGTGTGTTGTTGCGTTCTTACATTGACTGCTTTTGATGCTGGGATTTTGACACAAATTATAGTTTACAAGTATTTAGTTATGAATCTATTAATGCATGTAACTAGCCATATTATACAATAAAAGCAATGTCTAAATTGTGTGGTGGTAAATGAATTAATTACAGCTTACCAACCCTTATGAAGTCGTTGCTTCCCTACTCCTAGCAGGAGCTCCTTGAAGGTGTCAAGAGCAGCATTGTTGTTGTTTGCGCCTCCACTAACAAAGTGCGTGCCGCTGTACGGGTTCCACGCAGGCAGCGCGTCCAAGCTGACGGTGCCGCGCTTTCTCATGTGCCACCTGGCGTTCGCCGACCTGTGCATGGGCGTGTACCTCCTGGTCATCGCCGCCATGGACACGCTGACCCGGGGACACTACCACAACCACGCCATCGACTGGCAGACGGGTCTGGGATGCGAGGCCGCTGGATTCTTCACAGTGCGTATTTGCCGTGAGGCCACTCGAGAAAACAGCTTATTTTGTGGGGGCTGAAATAAATGAACGGCATTTTCATTCGCACGTCAGGTGTTTGCCAGCGAGCTGTCAGTGTTCACGCTCACGGCCATCACGCTGGAGCGCTGGCACACCATCACGCACGCCCTCCGCCTGGACCGCAAGTTCCGCCTGAGACACGCCTGTGCGGTCATGACGGCCGGTTGGATCTTCTCCTGCCTCGCCGCGACGATGCCAACGCTGGGCGTCAGTAGCTACAGCAAGGTGAGATGCCATCGAAGACAACAGATCATTACGCTCACTTTTGATTGACACCTGAATGTGACAGTGTTTGTTTTTGTGGTCGTGGTTTGCAGGAAATAATAGAATAACAACGTACATTTTGATCGACAAATTAAAAAGCATTTTCATTGCATTCTCAATTTTTTGATTGCTTAGAGAACATTTTGAGATGTTTGTTTATATTTTGTAGCATTGTGAAATATTTTGGGGGGGAAAAAAAAGATACATTCTCCCATTGGAGGGTGTCCCTAATCGAGCGTTCGATGGACAGGTGAGCATCTGCCTGCCCATGGACGTGGAGTCGTTGTGGTCGCAGGTATACGTGGTTTCTCTGCTTCTTCTCAACATGGCAGCCTTCGCGTGCGTGTGCGCCTGCTACCTCAGCATCTACCTGGCGGTGCGCCACCCGTCGGGCGCGACTGCCCGCGCCGACGCCCGCGTAGCGCAGCGCATGGCCGTGCTGGTGTTCACCGACTTCCTGTGCATGGCGCCCATCTCCTTTTTCGCCGTGTCGGCGGCGCTCAAGCGGCCTCTCATCACCGTGTCTGACGCCAAACTGCTCCTGGTGCTTTTCTACCCCATCAACTCGTGCGCCAACCCCTTCCTCTACGCCTTCTTTACACGCGCCTTCCGCCGCGACTTCGTCCTGTTGGTGGCGCGCTTCGGCCTGTGCAAGGCGCGCGCCCACGGCTATCGCGCCGACAGCTCGTCGTGCCAGCTCAAGAGCGGCCCCGTCAACATGTGCTTGACGTCGGCCGGCCGGGGCGTCGACAGGTGACAATGCAACGTTAGCTACACCTTGGCGGTTCCATCACATCCGATATGTGATGGAAACGCCTTTGAAAGGACAGCAGACAGGCACTGATGGATTGATTGATGCTTTATTTACAACTTTTTCTAAAGAGCAGAATAAAACATCTGAGGGGCAATTCACAGTTGTGGTTAGACAATCTCTGTTGCGTGCTCCATCCGGTTGCCAAACGAATTCACCGCTGGGAGGCGAAACATGAACCGAACTGTGACAAAATAGGGGGGAAAAATACAATTACACTTTTTGAATTCATATTTGCATATCACGTTGAATAATAATGCCATTCTCATAAGCATAGTACTGCACATTCCATATTGTTAAGTGTCCGTATGTTCTTTGAATAGCACCATGAAACACAAACTCATTATTAACAGTGTTGGTGTTTATCTTATGTTACATGTACCAATTGCAAATGTACTTATATGTTCTGTTGGTATTATAGCCTTTATAAAGATGCTTTCTTCAAACACATATGTGCCTGAGCAATTTGCGTTCGTTCGTGCGTGCATGTGAGTGTGAGAGAGCGAGCTGTCGTTATCGTGAGGCATTCACGGGCCAAAATCAGCTGATATTTATTCTCCTCCTTACAGCAGCATTTCAACACCGCTTATCCTGAACAGGGTCGCGGTAGGGTGCTGGAGCCTCCACCAGCTGACTTCGGGCGGAAGGCAGACTACACCCTGAACAGGTCGCCAGTTAGTCACAGGACACATAGACAAGCGACCATTCACACCCACATCCATACCGTCACCAAGTGGGAACTGATCCCATAATGCACGCACACGAGTCAGGTGAGTGTACCACTGCACAATCAGTGTTGTTTTTTGCAATTCGTGTGTGTTGCCATCTAGTTTCACGCCATTCGCTCATTTTAATGGCACTGTAAGTAATAATGTTTTATTGCTGCGTTTTGATTGTCTCGTGACACCGTTATTAATCTAATATTTCATGTTTCATATCGTGCTCAGATACGGGAAACGAAATAGAAGCTAAATGTCGACCCCAAGTGGCCAAATAGAATACGAGAAGTGAGCGATTTGATCGTTTTAGTGCAGTAAAAAAAGGCAATGAAAACTCCCAATTGGGCGGTGAACATAAATAATAAACATTTGGACACCAATTTAGTGATTAATTGACCAAAAAAAAACATAATTGGCTAAATTACATTTTTCTGACGAATGTCGTACGTCAGTACTCATCCTCGACGTCATGAACGTGTTTCTCGTCTTCGTTTAGAAGGATTGAAGTAACTACAGCAATAAACTCGCATTCCCGTTGTTTCATTCCAAGTGTCTTTTGACGAATTAATAGAAAAAAAAATTCACTGGACGATACCGGAAATTAAATTATCGATTTCAAGTCAGTACTGTGACGCAGTATGCTATCTCGCGAAGATGAATGATGCGCTGCGTCATTTGTCTATTTAAATTAAAATGGTTTTTATTGTATCGTCCTTTATAAATAAATACAATTAAAAAGCTTAAGTATATTTATTGTACAGTATTTATTTGTCAGGCTGGTTAATTCTCAACGCCAACAGTATGTCGAAAAGAAGTCTTCTTAGGCGTCACCCGATTGGCCGGCGCGTGGGAGGAATATGAAAGCTCCACTGCGATTGGCCTAAGAGGTCATGGTTCATTTTTTTTTTTTCTCGCGATTGCTTCCCGTGTGAGTTAATGGCTCCTCCTGCTACAGAAGGAGACGGAGCTGGCTTGAGCGGCGTTACGGGGGGAAGCAGGAACGCGGCGGAGAAAAACGGCCAGTTACACCCCAAGTACTTGCGGTTTCTCTGTCGCAGTTGTCTCGCTGTAACCCGAGAGAGGCCGCCCGGGCTCTAGTACGGAGCTGAGGGTTAAATTTAGACGCGTCTCGGCTCGAGGACAGCTCCGTGTTTTTAACCAGCGACCAACTCCCCAGATGAACTCCGTCAGAGCCACCAACCGGAGACCCAGGCGAGTGTCGAGGCCGCGCCCGGTGCAGCCCGAGCGGAACAACGGGGACAGAGGTAAGACAAGGCCCCCCGGTGGGCTTGAGAGCCGCGTCGAGCGGGACAGCGAGCCCGGCGAGCTTCCCGAGTCGGGCCCGGCGCTCGACGCCCGGTCCCACTAGGAAAGACCGAGGCTTGGCTGTGTATAGCCTAGGCCAGGCCGCGCTTTGTTTAGCTTGACTGGAGCGCGGCTAGGCTACAAGCTAGCGGAAGGTTGGGGTGGGGGGGGGTTGTCTCCGCTGAATGTAATGCCTCTGTAGCCAGACGGCCGACGTTTCACTGCCGATATCGGCCCTATTATCTCGGCTTGTGCTGGAGGGAGAAAGGGGCTGTCCTTTACGGACACCCTCGCCATGCCCCCCTCCCCCTTCGCTTTCTGTGTCGCCGCATTCCCAGCTGTCACTAACGATTCCGAGGGTGTAAATCTGCGGCGTCCCGCAACACTGCCATCTTAGGGGTGGAACAAAAACATTAAGCGGCCGTCATTGGGGCGACGACGCTCGGCTAACACTGCGCCAAAACCGCCGCACGGACACGGGTGGACGTGGCTTTGCAGCTGATTTGACAGTGTCCATTTTGTGCGGGGGTTTGTAGACTTTGTTGCCCCCCCCTTTGCTTGCTTGCTTCCTTCCTTGTTCTGCGTGCTAGCCGCCACAGCTAGCTGCATTTGTTTACACCGCGAATTTGACTGCTACGCACTTGGCTTTTGGAGCCTTTAGCCTCGCCTCCTATCCCCCCCCCCCAAAAAAAAATGTGCGGCCCGTTTTCGTTGCATCGCAATCACACTGCTCACACAGCAGCAAAATGAAGGCGTGCGTGATAGACACCATTACAGAATTATCAATCATGACCAACCTTTGTCAACCTCACATGAGCTACTGTAGAGGAACTTGACGCAAAAAAGCTCTTTTTTGACATTCTTAAACACTGCAGTTCATGTTCTGTACCGCACCTTTTGTTCCACCCAATGTGTGTGGGTGTTATAAATATATTGATGATGTGTGTAGATGAGGAGGCTCCCGCAGCAGCTGCCGCAGAGATGGCGATTGAGGAGTCTGGTCCAGGAGCTCAGAACAGTCCTTACCAACTCAGACGCAAGACGCTGCTCCCCAAGAGGAGCGCCACAGCCCCCGCCGCTGCCTCCGCCTGCCCCAGCAAGGGCCTGATGGAGGTTTGAGCTTATTCGTCGCAGCGTATGTGAATGTGTGTGTGTGTGTTTTTGTATGTGTGTGTATCAGTGTGGTGAGCTGGACTGTCCTTCTCTGCAGGGAGCGTCCACGTCCTCCACAGAGGCCTTCGGCCATCGGGCCAAGCGAGCACGCGTATCCGGTAAGAGCCACGACTTGCCAGGTTTGTGTCTTTAAAATTCGCTCTATTTCATTCGCGACGTTGCCGTCATTTTTCCCTTCCCTTCTGACACTACGGTGTGGTCCCATTGCAGCGGCACCAGCAGAACAATATCTGCAGCAGAAGCTCCCCGACGAGGTGGTCCTGAAGATCTTCTCCTACTTGCTGGAGCAGGATCTCTGTAGGGCGGCGTGCGTTTGCAAGCGCTTCAGCCAGCTCGCCAACGACCCCATACTATGGTGAGTAGATACCACTGATGGCTCACTTGATTGTAATGTGGCAAGCTGATGTCTGTTGCTTTTTTTGGGGGGGGTGGCGGCGGCGGGGGGGTGAATCTCCCAGGAAGCGTCTGTACATGGAGGTGTTTGAGTACACGCGTCCCATGATGCACCCAGAGCCAGGACGCTTCTACCAGGTCAACCCTGAGGAGCACGAACACCCCAACCCCTGGAAGGAGAGCTTTCAACAGCTGGTAAGTGGCTCTTCTTCTCTCTGTCTAATGGTGTCTTGTTCTCTCAAACAATGAATTTTTTTTTTAATCTAAAAGATGGCGAAGACACAGTTTTCGAAACTTTTTCAGGCAGTTGCAAATACTAAAGTTAAAAAAAAAAAGTGCTGACAAAAACAAAACTGGTCATGATTATCTGCCAAAAATAATGACATGTCAACAGTACGAGAAACGAACAGCCTTCCAGGATGTAACACGTTCATAAGTAGGCTCATGTTTGTTTTGTGTGTATACTTGTTTTTATGCTGAGGGCTGTAACATACTTATCCTGCAGCTCAGGCTTCCAAGAACGGTGCAAAGCAATTGTAGCAACGTCCGTAACAATTGAATGACGAACCGTTTTGTAATGTCCGATAGCCCCCATGTCAAGGCACGTTCATAGTGGCATGTCAAATTGCACTGATGATTTTTCATAACTGATGAATCGTTTAGATCCGCATCCCTCCGTTTTCTGCGCCGCTTTATTCTCGTGATCGTGGTGGCCATGATGGAACCTGTCCTCGCTGCAGCAAGCGGGGTACACCCTGAACTGGTTGCCACCCAATCGCTGGGCACACAACTATCCGCCCTCACAATCACGCATGGGGACAATTTCGATTGTTCCATTAACCTGCCATGCATGTTTTGGGAATGTGGGAGGAAAGCGCAACACCCGGGGAAAACCCGCACACGCATGGCAGAGAACATGCAAAGTCCTCACAGGATCATGTTTCACTGACACAAGTGTGGGTGTTGGGTTCTGTCTCAGTACAAAGGTGCCCACGTAAAGCCGGGCTTTGCCGAGCACTTCTACAGCAACCCGAGCAGGTACAAGGGCAGGGAGAACATGCTGGTAAGTCAGATGTGTCCTGGTGGTGTTGTCGTTAGCTAGTGTCCCAATACTTTTGACCATTAAAAAAAAATTCGTGCCCCCTTCAGTACTACGACACCATTGAGGATGCGCTGGGCGGTGTGCAGGAGGCCCACTTTGAGGGGCTCATTTTTGTGCACTCGGGCATCTACACGGATGAGTGGATCTACATCGAGTCTCCCATTACCATGATTGGCGCTGGTACGTACAACGGTTACACTTCAGTCCTATTTATATTTGTGAGAACGTTAAAAATTGTGGGAGGTTTTTTTGGGGGGGGGCTGGAACTGATGAATGTCATTTTAGTTCATGCAGACAGGCAAAATTTGATGTGAATTTACAAGCCTGGTCAAGGTATAAATGAAACTTGTAAATCAAGGTTCCGCTGTAAATAGTGCCTTCTCCTCGTCGCCCTCAGCGCCCGGGAAAGTGGCGGACAAGGTTGTGATCGAGAACACCAGAGATTCGACGTTCGTCTTCATGGAGGGCTCGGAGGACGCATACGTTGGCTACATGACCATAAAGGTAAGACGGATATCGCTGATGAGAGGCACAAACTTCCTTCCCTCACACCTTTCCAATAATTCATTCTCCCTTCACTCCAAGACAGCTTTAGAATCTACTTTCTTCGTCGTTGACTCCCATTTATTTCTATTATTCGCAGTACTTGTTGGGAGGAAAAAAAAAAAAAGTGTCTCTTTGTGTTTGGCTTGCTCCTCTTGGCTCCCTCCTCAGTTCAACCCTGACGACAAGTCAGCGCAGCACCACAACGCGCACCACTGTCTGGAGATCACCGTCAACTGCAGTCCCAACATCGACCACTGCATCATACGCTCAACGTGCACAGGTAAGCGGCGAGGTGACGCTCCACTCGTCTGCAAAGCCGTATTGGGAAGCGCTCCCCTTTCCACGACGTCCGATCTTGCTTTTCAGTGGGTTCCGCCGTGTGCGTGAGCGGCCAGGGAGCATGCCCGACCATCAAGCACTGTAACATCAGCGACTGTGAAAACGTGGGCCTCTACATCACGGATCACGCGCAGGTAAGCAAGCGCTCCTCGAAAAAAGGGGGTTGGGGAGAGGGGGGGGCGGCAATAAACGCTAATGCGCACTACGCGTCATTTCAGGGCATTTATGAAGACAACGAGATTAGCAACAACGCACTGGCGGGCATTTGGGTAAAGAACCACGGGAACCCCATCATCCGACGCAACCACATCCACCACGGGAGAGACGTCGGCGTGTTCACGTTCGATCACGGCATGGTGAGCAAACTTGAACGTGCGCACGTTGGGCCCGGGTAGTTGATTCGTCCCTTCAAGTTTATTTATCGGGGCGGTTTTTCAAAGGAGATTTTGAGCAACTTTGGTCGTTCAAAGTGCGCCCGTGCCGATGTGCACCGCTTGCACCAGCAACGTGGCTGCGAACAGAAGAGGCGCAAAAGCAGTGCTAAGCGTTGCCAACTTAAGTGATTTGGTGGCTATATTTAGCCAATTTTCCATCCTGTGACTTGATTAGCTCAGCTTTTTGAAAGTCCTCACTGGTCAACATGATAATCTAAAGAGCTATTTAAAAACACAGATCAATGCTAAAATTACAGGTGCACACCCAACCAAAAAAAAAAGAAGAAGAGAAAAATGTTAATGGCCTCACCATATTGTTCTGTGGTTGCTGTTGAACTCAAATGACCATTTTTTGCAGCCAGTCTCAGTTCGAATGAGTTTCCTCCGTCCTCAGCGTTTCCGGGTTCACCCTTTGAGGGTGTACAAGAAGCTCAGTCGTTCGGGGGGAGGATGAAAATTTCTCCTTACCCGCTGAAGATGCGCGGCTTGATGGCCTTATCGGCCGGCCCTTGCCCACTTTCTCATTTGATGGATGTACGACCTTTCAGGGCTACTTTGAGAACTGCAACATCCACCGGAACCGCATCGCTGGCTTCGAAGTGAAGGCGTATGCCAACCCCACGGTGGTGCGCTGCGAGATCCACCACGGCCAGACGGGTGGCATCTATGTGCACGAGAAGGGGCGGGGACAGTTTATTGAGAACAAGATCTATGCCAACAACTTTGCCGGTGTGTGGATCACGTCCAACAGTGACCCCACGATACGGTAAGCAAGGGCGGGTCCCTCGCAGGCACGCATCCAACCCACGAATATGACAGTCCGAAAGTTGATGTGCTCTATTGCCAAAGCGACGTCGACCCTTTTTGTCGCCAACACAGAGGCAACGCCATCTTCAACGGCAACCAGGGAGGCGTGTACATATTCGGCGATGGGCGGGGTTTAATCGAGAGCAACGACATCTACGGCAACGCCCTGGCAGGAATCCAGATCCGGACCAACAGCTGCCCCATCGTGCGCCACAACAAGATCCACGACGGCCAGCACGGCGGCATCTATGTGGTAAATGTGCTTTTTTTTTTTTTTGTACGCGTGTTTCTTCCCTCCCTCTCTTTGTATTAACGCAAAACATTATGACCGCCCGGCAGCACGAAAAAGGCCAAGGAGTGATCGAGGAGAATGAGGTGTACAGCAACACGCTGGCCGGCGTCTGGGTGACCACAGGGAGCACACCCGTCCTGCGCAAGAACCGCATCCACAGTGGCAAACAGGTCCCCCCCGCCGCACAAGCATGCAACTTTTGGCGTACACTTTGGCAGATGCAGTGCTTGATATGTGAGCGAGAGAGCTTCGGCTTTGGTAAACCTCAGGTAGCGCCAGCTACATTATGAATTGTGCTCTGAGAAAAGAATGCGCAAATGTAAGTGGCGGTCTCGTGTTTGGATGATTCAGTGGTTTCACGGTGTGGCCATCTTGACTGACTGACTGATTGATTTGTTTCCACGTGTGTGTGTATTGGATTCAGAATTTTTGAGGCTATTTTATTTATTTATTTTCTATAGGAGGGAGAAACATCGTGTCAAGATGAGCAATTGGATTCATGGTGCCGCCGTGTGGTGTGTTGCAGGTGGGCGTGTATTTCTACGACAACGGCCACGGCGTGCTGGAGGACAACGACATCTACAATCACATGTACTCCGGCGTACAAATAAGGTAACCTTCACTTTGAAACGGGAGGGCTGTAATATCCATAGTCTATATTATCTGCAAGTCGGCTGAGGCTTTGCATGTGCGGTAAGGATTTTTCATCTTAAGTTTAGGGTTGGCAAGTAGAGTTAGGGTTTAGGTTTTGCGAGTTGGGTTCAGGTTTGCAAGTGAAGTGATGGTTTCCCTCCCCCACCCCCATCAATGAGGACAGAAGCGTTTTGGCGCCATATTCTGGCCTCTTTAGCCAGTCCTAAACGTTTTTGCTCTCTGCCGTGCATGTATGGTGTTCCTGCTGTCTTGTAAATATGATTTCATGCCATTTGTTTGTGGTCGTCAGGACGGGCAGCAACCCGAAGATCCGGCGCAATAAGATCTGGGGTGGACAAAATGGCGGCATTTTGGTCTACAACTCAGGTCTGCGCGACGCATCCCCGTCATATATCTGCTCAGAGCACACACAAACCCGCGCGTCTGACCCCCCGTGTGCGTGTGACACGCTAGGTCTGGGCTTCATTGAGGACAACGAAATCTTCGACAATGCCATGGCGGGCGTGTGGATCAAGACGGACAGCAACCCCACGCTGAGGCGCAACAAGATTCACGACGGCAGAGACGGCGGCATTTGCATCTTCAACGGAGGCAGAGGTACCGCCGCCTTTGGCGCCGCGCCACACGTACGGATGCACGCACCTCTGACAATCTGCCACACGTCTGCCTGCGTTCAGGCCTGCTGGAGGAGAACGACATCTTCCGCAACGCTCAGGCGGGCGTGCTGATCAGCACCAACAGTCACCCCATCCTGCGCAAGAACCGCATATTTGACGGCTTCGCAGCAGGTCACCAAAACGTCAAGCGCCGTAACCCCCTCCTTGCCAATGTCCTGTCACCGTCCCCCACCACAAAGCTCCCCGCTCGAACCTGCCCTCCTCCCTGCAGGTATTGAGATCACCAACCACGCCACCGCCACCCTGGAGGGAAACCAGATCTTCAACAACCGCTTTGGGGGACTTTTTCTGGCGTCGGGCGTCAACGTCACCATGAAAGGTACTATCGCTTGCCCCAAACATCAATCATGTCTCTCTCCCAATGTGAGGGATTCCGCCCTCCCTCCCCATTTGATCCGAAAACCCCTCATGTTTTAGAACAACAATTTTTTTGGGGGGTGGAGGGGAATGAAGTCAAGCTTTGTCGTTGTCAGACAACAAGATCAACAACAACCAGGACGCCATCGAGAAAGCGGTGAGTCGAGGACAGTGCCTGTACAAGATCTCCAGCTACACCAGCTACCCCATGCACGACTTCTACAGGTGAGCAGAGAACATTGCCGTCTTTGGTGGACTCTGCGCTCGTCCCACTTGACGGTGGCGCCTTGTCGTCCAGGTGTCACACTTGCAACACGACAGACAGGAACGCCATCTGCGTCAACTGCATCAAGAAATGCCACCAAGGACACGATGTGGAGTTTATACGCCACGATCGGTGAGGAAACGTCGACGAGACAAATCGACATGTTCGGAACTCATCACTTTAAAACTCCTGTTGAGTAGGAGCGCAAAGCTGCCACATTTTCAACATACCTGTGATGAACCTCAAATAGTTTCAGATGCTTGAATAAGTTTGTTTTTCTTCGTAAGAGAAGACTTTTGTCGTGCCACCTGAGCCCAAGCACATGAGCAGCCAGTTGTTGCCAGAAATTTCTGCCGCTCATTCAATCCCTAATCCGTTCCCTTATCGCGCTTTGGTCGGTTTTGGTGGGAGCATCCAATGCTTGATGTCATTTTTATGCCCTATTTTTTTTCCCACTTGATGCCTGTCCATGGTCTCTGGATAGTAGATAATGAATTTTGCAGGAAGCTGTCATGACACAAATGCCCCTGGGGGGGACTCGAAGAGCTGAATTTGACTCGGAGTGAATCAGAGGTACTTTGAAGCAGTGCCAGTTGTGTGAGGACGTGCATTTCTCATGGCCACACCTCCAGTTTGATGAGGCTGTGCACATTTGTTCAACCGCATCTGGGTTATTTTTCTTGAAGCCTCATGTGAACTCCCTGCAATTGAGTTGTACAGGGCAGATCACAATGGTGGAAAATGTTGTAATGATGAGTTGGGGGTTTTATAAATTTTTAATCACACAAAAAGAGAAGCATTTGGACAGGTGGGAACACCTACGTAGCGTTGTTGACGTTGTCATGGTTCCCCTCTCTCCACTCCAGGTTTTTCTGCGACTGCGGCGCGGGCACATTGTCCAACCCGTGCACGCTGGCGGGCGAGCCCACGCACGACACAGACACTCTGTACGACTCTGCGCCGCCTATCGAGTCCAATACCCTGCAACATAATTGAACAACGCGGCGAACTGGACTGGCGGAACGATATCGCGCACACAAGCATCAACGCGTCGCACACACATACACGCAGAAGCCCACCCCTCACCCCACCCCAAAGAGACGCTGAGATGTGCGGCACAGAAGGTGAGGAAATGCAGGCAAAGCTCCACAAGGGGGAGGCAGAGGAAACACTTGAGATTCCTCGCACCTGTGTGTATGCTTTGGTGTGCGGGGAGCACTTCTGCTATTTTTAAGAAAGAAAAAAAAAAGACATTCTGATCAATGGGTTTTATTTCAATGCTTTATCATGTAGTTTTGTATTTCAAAGCAAAAAGCTGACTGTATTTGAATGTCTTTTATTTTATTATATATTATAATTATTTCTTTGGTTAGCGTCCTGTCCTGTCTCCTGTCCAACCCACTTTTCAGCGGCTGCAGGTGATCCCTGGTGAGCCAATGCTCAAGTTCTTTCTATGAAAGAGAATCTGGTTTAAACATTAAGGAACCCTCTCTCTGTGTTTTGGCTTGATTGGCAGGTGGGGCAACTCTGCCCACTCTTGTACAAATTTGTGTGTGTGTGAACAGTTTGATGCAGTCAGTGTTTTGTGGAGAGGGTTCGAATAGAATGCTCCAGAGCTTTTTTTTTTTTTTTGCTTTGCTTTATACTGGACCACCAAGACTTGATCTGCAGCCCCTCCCCCTTGAAATTGCACCCCCTCCCACCCCAGTGTATCGTGGTGACTGTGGCTCCTCATGCAGCCTGAATCGTATGCATGTACCATAACATCTAGACTTAATATATTGTGAAGTATTCTATAACCATAATGTAGATGCTAGTTGGAATTAAAAAAGGGGGGGGGTACACGTTTTTCCCCACTTTCTTTGGAAGGCAAAAAAAAAAAGAAATAAGGAAACTGGCCTTTTCTAAGAAAATAAAACTATTAGATCTGAGAAGTCTTTTCTTGTATTTAGTGGTGTGTGTTTATGTGATTGAAAAGAAGTGAATGTGAAGATATGCTGAAAAAAAAAATCTGAGTGAAACGATCGCGGCTTTGCCCACGGACAAAACCCGGGCTCGAACTTGGGTTGACCAGTCTATTTATTTTGGATTTCCCAGACGTTGTCACCGACGGCATTTCTCATACTGACCAGGTGAGGGCAATAACGTGGCGCCTGAAGACGATGAATATGTAAGATTGTACTTTATGCCAGGTGAATCGCTTTAATTTTTGGGGGCGCTGAAAGTCGAGCAATTTCCGGGGGAAGCCAAAGCAGTCACCCTGGCAGGTCGACGAGTGGCGCTAGTGCGCAAAACACCGTTGAACAAGTAGTAGAAGAAGAAGGTTGTCTCGGATTGGCTGACGTGACGTCAGGCTAGCAAATGAATTGGAGTCAGGTGTGCGGGAGGAATTCAATCGAGCGCGGTGCACAGCTGCGGCAAGATGGCGGCCGACCACGAGTGCATTTATTCGGTGAGCGAGCACACGAGCAAATGTTTGTCGCTTGTTGTCTTTTCTCACAATGTCCTTTTGCTTGTTGCCCGATTTGCAGTGCAGGTTGGAGCGCGGGACGCCACAATCCATTCGCCTTTCCCTTGATTTAGGACATTGTGCCCTTCGTTTCTCTTGCCACGTTTTCAACTTTTTTTTGTTTGTTTTAAAGCTGGCCAGCTCTTTTACTCTTTTCGTTTGTTTGTTTTGTTTTAAATGGTTGCAAATGACAAAACCGATGTCTTTGTGCTTGGGAATTGAACAATGAAAGGTTTTGGTTTGTTTGTTTGACCAAATGTTTGAACATGCGTACCTTCTGTCAGGTGATGCCATTCATTTCTCCGATTCATATGTCTGGTTTGATGAAGTTTACCGTCTTGGTCCAAAATGTTTGGCTTTTTTTTCCCCCCTTCACCCAACATGAGGAAGCCCAATTGCATGTCTAACCCCCCACCCTCCCTTTGCAGGTTATTCACCAATGTCCTTCACTGTTCTATAAACGTGAATATTACTGTGGAAGCCTGAATCGTTTCACGAATGCACATTTTCAGCCCTTTCTGCTCCAAACACAGCCCAAAGGTACATCTTTATTCGTCCACTTGCGGGCTGCGAGAGGCAACAAGATCCATGAGGCGAGAGGAAGAGAACCAACGGTTTGAGTCGGGAAACATGCAGAACCCGAGATTTTTATTTTTTTGCAGTGCGAAGTCTCTATTTCGGACAGAATGCGCCAGCGAAGTAGAGCAGCGTGCAGACGAGAGCCGGACTAAAGCGGTCTGCGTGGTTTGGAGGGTGGAAGCGGAGCACGATGAATTGGAAGAG
>CAAKHF010017343.1:0-15168 GCA_901007745.1 Hippocampus kuda | reverse complement strand
CCATCGCAGTTGGTTGTTGTGAAGTGGATTGTCATGTGTGTCCTGACTGTTGCAAAGGTTTGATTAAAACTTTGTGTACATGTGTGTGTGTGTGTGTGTGTGTGTATTCATAATACAGCATCATGTACAGTAATACAATATGATTGCCAATAATAAGGTGCTTGATGAAAATGATGTTTAGTAGTCAACGCAATCATACTTTAAGTATTATTCTAAGGCACATGTGTCAAACTCAAGGCCCGGGGGCCAAATCTGGCCCGCCACATAATTTTATGTGGCGCTCGAAAGCCAATCAAGCATGTCAACGTCCATGATGATTCCTAAAAGCTGCAACAAAATTTGAAATGATCATATGTAATAAATGACAGCTGTTGTCAGCATTTTCTTGTTACCGAACCCCTCATAGTTATTATTCTTGAGTTACTTATGTGGTTTCACAATCATAATGGCTCTCCAAGGGAAGTGGCAAGTACCATGTGGCCGGCGACAAAAATGAGTTTGACACCCCAGTTCTAAAGCAGCCGACATCATATCATTGTTTTGTTGTAAAATCCAAACGCAGCTTTACCGATGCCACGACTGCTCTGCAGGTAGGCGGTGAATGTTGCTTTTAATTCCAGTGCACAGGCCACTATTCGGAGAAATGCGGTCCAGTGGACCTCCGCATACTCACGGTTCAGCCAGGGTTTTTTTTCGATATATTTTTTATTTCTGATTTTGAGGGGTTGGGAGCCAACCACCATTATTCAAGATTCTTCATTGTATTTATTTTTAACCAATGGACATTTGCTCATCTTCTACTTGGAAAAAAAACAAGTGGCAGTCCGGAAAGAAAAAAAGTGCCATTTTTCTTTCAACACAGGAGGAGATGTACTACATATTGATATGTGGCCAGTGGTTTTCAACGCAGGAATCTGATTAATGAAGACAAGCAAAGGAAGTAGAGATTCATTGGCACGTAAATGTGTTCGGAGAACCTCGCTCGATCACACTCTCCATTAACCTCCGTGCCAAAACAAGGATAACGCCTGTGTGCCAAGTCATGATGTATAGTCCACTTATATGTACATTCCTACATTTGTTTATCTTTGTACTGTATTGGAGAGTCACATTCTGGCCAACCTGTACACGAATAATGCATATCGTGCTTTTTTTTCTATTGAGATCGTTTTGTAAACCGTCTTCCGAAAGTGATCAAAGATGAGGCATGAAAGTGACTTGGCCGAATGGGAAGATGCTGACTCAGGCAGACAAAGGGTGAAATGATGAGTCACGCTGCACGGTTGAACTAAAGACAAGTCAAGAAGGATTTATGCAGCATTATTGGTGTGTTATTAAAGATGATTAGCACATCAAAAGTGACTTGTGGGTTTTCTTCTTTGTAATCGTCGATGTGTGGCTACCGCAAGAGACGCGAAGCTGATGCTATGTATCCGGATCCTTCTGAAATGGATGCACTCGGAGGTCATTTGAGGACCGGGTTTGAAATGGGCACACACTCACACACATCAGTGGGTACACAAGCTCGGCTTGTTTGTGGCTTGGGTTTGGGTGGTTTGCAATCATTTACTGTCAGTGAGTGGAAAGAAATTTTGCCTGCCGACCAACTACATCTGTCATCTCGCTCCAAATCCTGATTCCAACATCTGGCTTTTAAATTGTTAATTACTCCAGTGTGTTACAACTTAGCCCATGTAAAAATCGTTTCTGTCTGAAATATTAGGATTTTACAATATTCAGATGTTTGCACATTATTGTATCTGGATACAATAGAATTCAGACCATATACTATTATTTATATTTAATATTTACACATCTCATGGACGCTTCACGAGTTACAAAATCGAATGACAACCAATCAATATTCTAATATTCTAATGATCACTTTAGTTAATTGAACATAATTACAACCATAATATTAAACATATTGTTGAACTAAGACTTTAATTGTGACGATGTTATATTTGGCTTTGAAATTTAAAACAGTTGAAAATTGTCACTGATTGCACAAAAATACTTGCCTGGCTTCACAGGCAATGCGGGGCTCAGTATGCACTCCATGATGGCATGAGTGTGAGTGTCAATAGCTGTTTGTCTCGAGATGGGACCTGTGATTGATTGGCGACCCGTCCAAATGCTGAAATTGGATAAACAGTATTAGTATAAAATAAATGTATGGATAAAAAGTCAACCTAAAGTGACCGACAATTGACTCATTTGGTATTTATTTCATTTGTATGCTTCTATCTTCCATATTTTATGTATCAGTTAAAAGCGTTCATTTTGGTAAATGCTGACACAAGTCACTTTGTTGATGAAGTTGCAATTTTTTTTTTTCTCAAACGTTTATTAAAAATGTGTAATCACAACAGAAGTTGTCTCCGGTCACTTGGAGCAGGTCAAAGACCACACGCCTCACGTCATAAAAGACGAAGCACCAACAGAACTGACAACCATGAAAATTGTGTGTGTGCGTGCGTGTGTGTGTGGCGTATCCATCATGGCCCACTCATAAAGCCAATGATGAAGCTGTTCTGGCAAACTATGAGACATCTCCACACCTGCGTGAATGTCCAAAGGTCACTTTGACGCCACTGAGCAGCTTTCAGCCTCCGCATGGGCCTCATCCCCCCGCACCCGTCCCCCCCTTCCCCCCCTATACTGTTTATTTTTTTTGTTTTGTTCCAATTGTTTTGTGTCCAACTTTTCAATTTCCCTGTTTTCTTGGCTGCACGTCGCGCCTTCCTTTCAGTCGACTTCCTCTCCGCCCTTCCTGCTTTAGACAAGAAATATAGGTCGTCTATTGCACCATCTGTCTGGATGGAGAAAATAAACCGATATTGATTGGTTGAAATGCTTCTCCCGGTGAATGAGTAGAACGTCTGTAAACTGAATTTCTGCAGTGTTGTAAGATGATTGAGACTGGCAGCGGTGCTTGGCACAAGCAGCACCGTGCTTATAATGAAGTGCCCCATTGTGCGCTTGCTTTGAATGCAAAGTCCCAACACAGCCCGTGCCTGGCATCGGACAAAAGCCAGATCTGCACTTTCCAAATTCTTCTGTATCCGGAATCACACATGAATAAACATTTAATTCACTACCACCGCCCATACTGTAAGTAACCTCTGCAACCATCTTGAATTCAATCCGAGACATGTAAATCTGGCAATCCTTGGCTAGAATTTAACGTTTGGCTGAGCGTAGTCAACTACTTTATCGACGTTCAAATTCTAGATCGGGGTCAAATTCTCTCAAAGCTGGCTTTTTTCACGTTGCTGTTCTGTGTGACACGGAATAAAGGTGACACATGTATGACTCGTGTCATGCTGCCTGTAAGCCATGTTGACGTTCTGGATGAAAGGCACGAGCGTGAAATGTTGAACCAAAACACATTACCTTTACTTACTAAAGTACGTTAGCTTAACGCTAGCACACATTGCAAAATTTCATCGATTAAGGAAACTGGCATTGGTTCAATTATTACATTTTTAACAACATATATGTGAACACAAGCAGAAGTGGCGGCCCGGTGAGCCAGTGGTTAGCACGTTGACTTCACGATGCAGAGGTGCAGGGTTCAATTCCAGCTCCCGCCTCCCTGTGTGGAGTTTGCATGTTCTTCCCGGGCCTGCGTGGGTTTTCTCCGGGTACTCTGGATTCTTCCCACATTCTATAAACATGCAGGGCAGGTTATTGGAACACTCTAAATTGTCCCTCGGTGTGAGTGGGAGTGTGAATGGTTGTTTGTCTATGTGTGCCATGCGTTTGGCTGGCAACCGGTTCAGGGTGTCCCCTGCCAACTGCCCAAAGATGGCTGGGATGGGCTCCAGCACCCCCCACGACCTTTGTGAGGATAAGCGGATCGAAAAATGGATGGATGGATGGACAAGCAGAAGCAAGTCATGCAGACAGAGCATGCAACAATACTCATAGGCTTGTATTCTTTATCCTCCATGAAAAAAAAGGAGTACCATAGTTGACACATATGTATGTATGTATGTATGTATGTATGTATGTATGTATGTATTATACTGCCCTCTTAGGGTCCTGGAATGGATTAATCATGGCATTGGTGTCTTTGCGCCTTTGAGTCTCAGTGAAATTATTCCCATTCATCGTCATTCTTCATAATATTTTGTCATTTTGATCACAAAATATTGAGGTCAGAAATAGTGAATGGGTCTTTTCAGCACACAATGCATGGATTGTTCTTCTCACTGCAGGTCAGTGATTACAATAATGCAAAGTGGTTTCTTGTTGAACAGCAAGTTTTGAATGCATGTATTCAACATTATTTATAAATTCCACCTTTAAAACCACACCCCTGTGAAACCCGCAGCTTCAGTCCGGCCACTTTTATTTATTGTACTTCATTTCAATTTTGGCAGATTCTTCTGTGCCCTGCCTGTTAACGTTGGCATAAAAAAATCCCCTCTGAATATATTTAACCGCAACCTGATTGACAGCCCTTGTGTTGACCTCCTCCAAGTTTTAGGGGCAAAATAAAAAGCAGTTTTAATGCGACGCCACCAATCAGCTCGCTTCCAAGTGACATAGACGTTTTTGTGTTTAGAGCCGGGAAACATAAATGACGCCTCTCATTTCGCGAATATTGCATATTAGCTTGTTTTATTACGAATGCTGTCTTAACATGACGAAAATGGTCTGTAATTACAGCTGTTAACTCTGCAGTCGGTCACAATTCTACTGCTGCTTCATCACTGATCTGAATTGTTTTAATCGTGCTCATTAGATCAGCCAGAGTCAAATGTAATCAAATCACATGACAGGAGCCGATGCCATTATGATTATCCAGCAATCTATTTTAGTTTTGCTTTTCATCAGCGTCCGAATAGGACGGAAACCTGAATCACACAACTGACACATGAAGGCAGGAGACCATTTAATGCACATTTACACCGATGGACAAGTTGGACTCTTTGATCTTTGATTTTTATGATCATTGGATCATATTTTGGACCCGTCTACATGTGTAAAGAGAGATTTCAAAATTGTTGTTCAAAACAGACCTGAACTCTTTGCTGCCATGACTAAAAACGGCTTAAAAATCTGAAACGCATCATGAATTTGTCAAACAACAATATGTGAAATAAAGAACATTTGCGTGTTACTGATAGATTGTTTTTATTTCTGCTCATTATAGTTGATTTTTTTTTTTTTTGCACCAAAAAGTAATGGAAAATAATATGTGAAATCTTGTAAACAGGAAGTTGAAAAGAGAATCATGAAATGCAATGAAATGTTATTTGTTTCATATTATATAGGATTTATTTAAATATCACTGCTCTTATAAAATATGGTCGATGGGATAATGCACAAAACACTTGCAAAAAAAAATGCAAGAAAACACATACAAATTTAAATAAATAACATTGCAAAATACACACAAACAAATAAACCCATGCAGAAATAAAAACTTAAATTAGTTGAAATTGAATCACTGGACTCTCCTTCCAGTACAGAGAACTGAACAGGTTATAACACTTAAACCTAAACTCATGTTCACATCACATAAACTCAGTGACTGCAACTACAAATAAAATGTAAACATCCAAAAAGTTCGGTTTATTTTGACATTTATTCTTCAACAAATCCACTTGTGCTCAATTCCTTTCAGGAAAAATATTCAACATACTGTACTGTGTCTCCACCTGCATAGCTACTCTCTCTTGTGGTTTTTACTTCAGCGCTGAAGTTGAATGTTGACATTGTGTGCTTGTAGGAATTGTATGAGTTGTGATTAAACGCATGCAGGTTGTTTCGGACACACGTGCGCATTGTGTTCCAGTGTTGCTTCAGTTTGCACAAATATTGCATCATTGGGGCACATATAAAAGATGCACACACATACACTTAGCATCCCCTTCTCACAGAAAAGGATCTATTGGACATCATTCAGTAACACCATTTTAAAAGTTCGAGTTTCCTCTCAAGCCAGAATTCATCACAGCATTCCGTTATTGCATTCACTGATGTCTTTCTGTCATCGTGTGCACTTCCACTCTTCCCAAAAACGATGTAATCCTTCTTCCAGATAAGTCTGAAGTGGTCGAGCAGAGATGTGCGTCACTGTCATTTTTTCCCTTTTTATTTTCTTGAGGATTAGCTCATACTTTGAACAATCCTGTGATGGCTTTTCAGTTAGCGCCCTTTGCCATGTTTCCCACTGGGATAGTTGTTTCCGGAGGACAAATGTGCCATTTGATGTTACTGCATTCAGTTAAACAAATATTTTTTTTTCTTGTTATCCTTATTCTAGCCACAAACTTGACCAAAAAAAAACGACTGCCCAGTTTGACACATGTATCGGGAAATAAAAACCATTGCGGGGCACACAAACCCTATTTTAAAAAAAAGATACCCCACAAATAACGACAAAAATCTGCGCCTATTCTTACGAACCCGCCTACAATCGTGCCTCGCCTCCCTGAACCCGTTCTCTGCCGTAGTACTTAGACTGACCTGCAGGAGGGAGCACAGTGTCCCAGCTCCTCCAGATTGCCGGCAAATACAAAAAAAGAAGAAATAGAAGCAGCTAGGCTAACTACAGTATTTACTTATCTTGTACTGTAACTGCGTTATGATTGTAAACTCTTCTCGTTGCCATTTTTATTCTGGTAAGTGAAATGATTGAGACATTATCCAAGCAACACAACTAGTTGTTCCTCTATTTGTACCCGCTTTCTATTTGGCTATCGTTAGCATTTCACATTTTCGAGATTAATTTTGTCAGCCCTGATCATTTTCAGAGCTGATTTGTGAAGAAAAGTCATTTTTAGCACAATCTAAACCACAGCACAATCGCTCAGAACTCAAAACTTTCAGAAACATCTGATCATCAGGCCTGAATGAACAGTGTGCTAACATGATCAAATTAGGCCTGATTATAGAGAATATTGTGTGTATTTATACACCAGTCAATCTATTGGAAAGCATTAATATTTCCATGTTAAAAATTGATCTTTATTGTTCACGCAACACTGAACACAAATGGCAAATGAAACAAAATCAATTTGATGAACGCTCTTTGTTGTAAATGAGCAAAAGATATCTAAAATGAAATACTGGAATTGATTGAATGTAATTTGCAGGGCCCAGCTGCTAATGCTCTCTGCAGCAGTTCCTTGGCTTGCAGAGACAGCATGACTCCATTGCAGCTCCATCTAATATCCTCTGCATGAGACTTTAATTGTTTCAATGCTATTTAGTTGTCGTTAAAAACATCTGAAAGCTCTCTTTTTATACTTTTATTTACAGGTGTAGTCTGTAGTCTGGATCCAGCTTGTTAACAGATAAACGGATTATTGTCATGACCAGCGTTGTGAGCTCAGATGAAATGTGTGACACTTTCGACCAAAGTGCACAAACATTTTTAAGACGGCCATGAATCACACAATCTCACACACTAGCCTGAAGGACTTTAGTGGATCCTCAGCCAAAAAGACATGATGAAGCTCTGTGATGATGGTAAAGGCAGTCAAAACTGGATGAGAGCGCAGTTGAGAATTGTGAGTATTCCAAGGAGAATTTATCCCTGGAGAATCATTTGGAAGGTTTAGAGAACACGCTGTCAGCCGCTTCATGCTTTTGGTCATCATTCGAGCCAAAATAGTACTCGAAACTGTTTTAAGAATCATGCGGCTGTGAAGCATAGTTCACATCCCTGTGATGAATTCTACAATTGCACCGTTATGAACAGGGGGAGGCAAACTTTTCTAAAAGTATATCTAAATAGTTCAAATTTGTATCTAAACTATGTAAAATTGTTTTGTTTTGTTTTGGTTTTTTTTGCAATCGTTACTTTTTATCGGATTGTTTCGAAGTAATTCAGTTAAAACTAATTGAACAGTTATTTTATGAAAAATAAACCTTTTACTGTTTTTAATGTTAATATATAAATTATAAAGTACTTAAATCTAATGTTCCTAACTTTGTCCCATGAATGTGATAAGTTTAATGGTGATTCTTTGTGTCGTTCAACGACTTTTTATTGAACTAGCTGCTGGACCAGGTGCACGGTAGTACACGTTTGAGGGACGTATTAACCCTTTCTTTGCCAGCTGAGCTCAAACAAGATTGTGCCGACGTTCAGAGTTTGAAATGATGTTCATTCTGTACTTTAATGCCGACAATGATGCACATATAAAGATAATTAACCGTTAGATGATTTAAATAATTGAGGGTGAATATTTTCTAAATTGTCACTCATTACAGAATTTTTTATCACTCTTAATTTTATTAAGATCTTAAAATGGGTACTTTTATAGCAGAGACATTGGCTCATGTGCGTGGTTTTTTTTTTTAATTTTGGTTGTAGCTGCAAAAGTGTGTAAGAGCAATCTGCTTTGTTTCATAGCATGCAATAAATACTTGTCGATGTGTTAAATGACTGACGAGCATTCTGAACAACTGTAGAAAGTGGAAGGGCTTGAACTAGTTAAAAGTATTTCACTGCTGTCTTTTATGCTGTCGTTATGACCTTTGTGAAATGGGCAGGAAAATCCCCCAGGCAACGTGAAATGGTCACTTTCGTTTGATTTGATTTCCAAGAAGGAGACTTTATTTCGGGAATGTCATGCTGCTCAATTTAAAAAAAAAAACAAGATTTTCTCCTTGAACTTAATGTCTTTAAAATTGACGTGGTGAACTCAGTAAACTTAATTTAAAAGACAGTCGTAATTATTCTTCAAAGCAAATCATTTATAATGATTGTTAGACTGCTAAACAAAGCCAAATGTGCTGTCGTTTGTACTCTGTTATACGAGAATGCTCAACATACTCATTGTTGGGCTTCTGCGAATTATTGGAATGAAAGAAACTAACTTTCAAATGCTAACCACTGTCAAATTGCAACGAAACAATATTATAATATGTAATGGTGAAAATAATGTTTTGACTCTAATTGCATGTCTGCCATGTTTAATTTGATTTTACATTTATTCCAGCACATGCACGGAGCACCCACAAACACGGTGAAGCTCATGTTAATGGTTTCAAATATAATTTCGTGATTTGTTCTTTTTAGTGAGGTCATTTGGATTCCCATAAATAAAATTAAACCTCATGCCATGACACAAAAAGAAAGTGTTCATCTTTGCTGTGCTGTCGAATTATTAATAGTAAACGAAATGTAACCCACCACCGCTGACAGATGGTCTGGCATATGTTCCCTAGCGCACACACAACACACACACACACACACACACACGCTCACAACCTGTAGCTTGGAGACCTGGTGTTCCTCAGCATCCTGGTAAGCCCTAACGGAGAATGAGAGCGACATTGTGCACATACAGACGGCTGCCTCAAAGTGTCCCTAATGATTGTGGCCGGGGGAGCCAGAGGCTTCGTTGCAGTGGTTTTTACTCGCTGCAGCCACCACTTATTGAATTGGACTCAGCTCAAATCCCACTGAGATAAATGCCAGGTGACGACAAAAGGGCTGCGCGGCTCTAACGCAGTTAATTCAAGCATGCTCCCTGCAAGTTCCTGTCGAGCCCCAAAAGTGATGCATGGTGGGAAAACACGACCGATATCACAGCTCCATTGAGCTTGTTTTAGGATGAAGAGGAGGAGGAGAGAATGTTTTCTTCAAGAGTTTCTGTGGAGAAAAGAAGTTCCTACAGTAGTCCACTCTGGAGATGGTTCGAGATGAGAAGAAGCACGCCGAAGGGTGATAGCCAGAAAGAAATGGCCGACCATGTGCGTTCCGCAGAGGATCGCGTCTTCCCAAAGTAAGCCACCTGGGCTGCAAAGAGAGAAGAAATTGGCCAACATGTGCGCCTTAATGGCTACCAGTGGAATCACATGGGAAAGGAGGATTAGGGATGCAAGGCAGCAGGCGTGCAGGGATCAGACCAGGTCAGAGATGTTAGCACCGTGAAAGATTTGACGGAAAGCTAAATTTGTGGAACCTCTGAGCTTGAACACAGTTCATTCCGGGACTCTGGTTGGCCTTGGATTTGTTTTTCACATCGCAGCTTTATCAAGTCATAGTCAAACAAATGTTAAAAGACCTAAACGCATGATATTAAAGAAGACCCAAAAAAGGCATTGTTACTTTATTTATTGTTTATGCATTGTTACTGGCAAGAAAGCCAGTTACTCGGAAACGTGACCTAAGTCAACTGCACCTTGGTCACTCACCCACACATGCAGACCCATCATCGTTGGGCTCAAAGCCTTGAGTGCATCTTCTCTTGGCGCGGCATTTAAAGCTGCCGTAGGTGTTTGTGCAAACAGGGCGGTCAGAGGGGCACACAGAGGGGAACTGGGTACATTCATCTTTATCTGAAGAACAGGAGGAGGTGACAAAGGAGGAGGGAAACACCCCGAATGACGATTCGGACACATAAACGCCACAACCATCTGACGTTTTTGAACTTACCAATGCAACGTCCATTTTCATTCAGAGCAAAGCCAGGACCGCACTGCAAGAGAAACTCAGTTTACCCCAGAGCGTACAAAGAAACAACACCGGAATGTGTTTTTATGCTCCAATGGTGTCAGGGTTGATGTGACCACGTGGGACCACTGTACCTCTATTTCCACAGTGGGGGTGACCTCATCGTCATCTTTGGGATAGTGGATCTCCAGCACAGAATTGATCTCTGACGGTTCCAAGGGTCGAGCAACTGAGACTCCATCTGGCCAGTACACTTCCACATTTGTGGCCACATCCTTACCTTATATATATGGGCAAGCACAGACTATATGTTAACCCTCAATTGCCGTTGATAGCCACGTATCTTTTCTATTAGTAAAGGTTTGACAATGTCAAAATGGCAGATTTTTGCACAGTCCCCTATTGTGTTTCCATGTAAAGCCAAATTTTCATCGCAGGGTTATTCCGCTTTACCAAGAACCTTAATTCAAGTGGCATTTGTCATGTAAACACAGGTTATTTTGTCAGGCAGCGATCTAGCCAGCAGGGGTGCCTTGAAATATTTCAGCTTTACTTGCTCCCATATGTCACTCTGTGGTTGAGAGGTGGTGAGTGACTGATGCCTTGAGCAAGTGTGCAGCTCTCTTGTGAGGTCAGGATGGTGCCAAAAGTTTGCTTGTATGTATTTTCGGCCTTACAGGAGAGGCCTTGGAGAGACGATCTGGTCTTGGGTGGGCCGAACCGGGAGCCAGTTTGTCACAAAGCAGGCTAGTTTCCAGCGCCAGCACCTGTCCCCCCCCCCCCCACCAATCCCTCGCAGAGATACCTCACTCTCCCTCGGGTGTCCAATCACGCCAAAGGTAACAGCCCGATGCTTTACGCATGACTTTTTGTACTTTCCGACTCTGCTTATTCAATTTCTCGCCATCTGCATGTCATCAGTAGCGATGTCATCCGTTTTCATAATCAACTGATTGTTTCCTGTAAAAATCCATGTTTACGTTTCACTTCACTGTTCATCAGACAGTGGTGAGCTTTGTAGTGATCCAATTAATTATTCTCAGTTGCAGCAAGAGCAGAAAAAAGCACACGGCCAAAAGTAGTTGGACGCATGGTCATGACACCGATACGGTGACGTCTTCAGCTTCTGTCCATTCATTCATCCAAACTTTTGTAAGGTGACTGAGCTCGGGCCGGCCCCCAAAGGTCTTTTGAGTGACACCGAACTCATCCGAGCACGCCTTGATAAATATTTTATAGCCTCATCACCACTTGCAAGAAGATCTTGATCTTTCTTCTTTCTTACCGAGGCCGAAGTGTGCGACCGGTTCCATTTCACAGAGGTACCCCGACCCTCCATCGATGATACGCGTATGCGGTCCACTCCTCTTGGTGTACACCACCACTTTAGCTCCTCTGGCAAAAGCACCAAACTTGGTCCGGGGAATCACGCGCAGCCATGAGTTTGTGGTCCCCTTTTGGAAAATACACTGAATTTTATGGAGGATATTCTTTTAAAATGTGTTTAACTATTGTCATTCCCATTTCCTAAGCTTACCTAAAATGGCAAAAGATATCCATAAACCTAGCAACAAAAAATGTATCCTCCAGATGCATATACAGTACTCTTATAACTGCTGGATTCTAATGCAAATTGGGTGAAATATCTCACCCAGCGATAGGTTCAAAATGGACTGAGACAATGTTGGGTAATGATTACCTAGCGCATTGCATTGAGGATTTGACCCAGTACGTTGAGTCAAGACTTCAAGCATACTGATGAGTGAAAGCTACCAAAAAATGTGTTATCACTATAGCTGCGATTAAAACTAATACTGTCCGAAGTGCTGATCAGCTTCTGTCTGGTCAAAAGAATAAACCCAACCTTGGGTAAAAGTAACTCAGTCTGGCCCAAGTCCAAAGCTACCCTTTGAGTAGGTTACTGAAACAATCCGGGATATTTTATGTGTATACAAATTTTCACTTTCACGTGTGCGTGCTTACACGTGTACATGATACAATACAATATGTCTAGACAGTATATATTCCTGGGTGATGTAGTTTGACATTATTGATTCGACAAGAGTTGTGAAGGGTTAACACTCACAAGGTTGACTTTGTAAATAGAAAGCGGTTGCGCTGCACTTTCACCATGAGACACCAGCAGCTCTAGACGACCGTCTCCATCAAAGTCTGTGGCGACAGCTCCTGGGGAATCAACAGCATAACGGCAGTACGTAAATGGACAATACACAGATTTACAGACTAAGAGGAAATTCTTAGTGGGGTTTTAGTGCCATCTCGTGGCTGATGGAAAAACAACCACATGTTGCTGCATTTTCGAACTGTCTGTTCTCTCTCGTGTTGCAAGACTCAATTTTTCATCCACTCACCAGTTCCTCGTCCCTCTGGTTCGGAAGCTTCGCCCACATTCAGCTCCTCTAGTTGGGGGTCTGCATGCTCTCTCCTGCTCACCCTGCCAGTGAGATAAATGAGCACGCTGTTAATGAGATCGCTGTGTCACACTGCTGTCACTGACCCACCGACGACAACATTAAGGACACTTCATAGGTTTGCAGTCAGGGATACAGTATACCGATATCACATTTTTCAGATCGAGTACTTTCATTTGAGTCTCCTCTGATAAGTAACACGAGTAAAGATACGAAGCAATTGTGATGAGAATGTGTTTTATTTGAATGAAATGTGAAACGCAAACATTTCTTGAACATGGCACAAGTTTCACTCAAATGTCATGCTGTTGTAAGAAAATTGCAACTCAGCCTGTCACACAAGGTATTTCAGATATGCGTTACAATTGAACACTTGGGTCTCAATGTAAAAGGAGTAGAGAGAGTAAATTGCGCTTGCCGGAGCGGAAATCCTCATCCATTTTCCGCAGAGCATATTTAGCGGTCGCCTTATTTGACTTCCAATAAAAAAAACTTACTTGCATTTTGTTATAGCTTATGACTTTAAAAAAAAAAGCACTGACCTTTCCTCTATGCACCACACAGCATTTCCATATGGAATGCATAGAAGTATAATTTAATATGCGGTAAGTCTGAGCCAAATATTGATGGCCCGATCCTAAATTAATTAGCCCGGGCACAATAGTGGGCTTGTTTTTTTCATGGCCTGAGAGCAGAGTTAAATGAGTTGCTTCATCTTCATAACAAACGACAACAGAGCCAAGTGCTCTGGAGCGGTGACCCCCGTCCGACCATCATTGCGTCCAAAAAGACAAATTCTCCTTCGGTGACCTGGCAAGCAGGCGTGTTTTGATCCAGAAAACCGTTGGGGCTTAAACTGATTATTGATATTCCGCATGTTTGGATTCATCCGCTAATGGCAACATTCATCAGATGTTTCATTCAAGCTGCTTGGGCTTATTCTGGAAAGTAAGCTTTGAACAACTTGATATGCATCTTAAGATTGTGTTGAGAGGGCTGAGTTCATTAATATTATCAAGCAAGGAAGCCCAACCTAAAACTGTCTTTAATGAAAGAGTCGCCCAAGTGTGCAGAAGGTAGGATGGCAGATAAGGATCCTTGGCTGCGAAATCTTACCTGTTTCAAATTGAACATTTTAAACATAGTCAATGGCCACAAAATTAGGTATAGCTTGGGAAACAGCAACAACAAAAAGTTTGTTTGGACTGGCACTGCAGCGAACAATATAACAAATGAATCTGTATTCATTTTTCATGAAGCTGTGATATTTTTCTCTTGCAAGTTATGTCACTGAAATGACAAAGACTCGGTTTTGAGTTTCTTAAGGTGATTTCTGTGTCCACATTTAGCTAAATATAAGAAATACTTCTCAGTTGTGATGCAGTGTACACCACGGCACACAACCGCAATAAATCAGTGGTGGGGAGGAGTGTTAGGTCAACACATACAGTACAAATAAGGTCAATTATTTTAGTTGCTATCATGACCTGATTTCGATTTTTAGTTCACGGTGTTCGCAAAGTTTTGCAAACATGTTTTGCTAGCATAAAAATGGAACCAACGCTAGCTAGCTCAACCGATTGTGAAGAGTTTACCTAAACAGTCTGTTGGCTGATGGCCCCCTGTAAGCAATGTTGTTGAAGAACACCTCCAGCTCATTGTCGTTGTCAAAGTCGGCAGCAATAACGGTGCGGACTGGGGATGGCATCGAAAACTTCTGTGAGGCTATGTCCTGGGAAGAAAGGATACCAATACAAAAGGACAGGAAATTGAAAGAAGAAGTCTTTCCAGTGAACTGTTTTTTTATTTCTTGACAGCAAATTTGTAGCTTTTAAATCATTTGTTTACGATATCAGCTTTATGGCTTTGATCCTACAATGACAATCATTTGAAATGGAAGTGTGCACTCATCTTATTCCATAACCTTGAGTACGCAAGGTTATGTTGCTCAGCAGACAACATTAATAAACTCCGTGTAGGCCTTGACTCCAAAACTAATCTGTCAAATGATCAGCCCGTCACTGTAAAGATTATTTTAAGATGGGCAGGTACTCAGAGAAGTAAACGGTGTCTTTCCAAAATAAAAAAATAAACCACCAAAAAAAAAAAAAAAAAGCTCATCAGTGTTTTTGGACGTGAAAGTAACAGATGTCTTCCTGCTTCACTGATGCAGTGATAAGTCGGGAAAGAATTATTGAACAACCCTTCACTAGCTTCAGTATTTACACCGTGTTTTAATTATAAGGCTCATAAAGCTGCCGGGGGGGTTGACCTTCTAGCTTTTTAAGGTGAAGGAGAGGCAATGGCCGA
>CAAKHF010017341.1:24761-46565 GCA_901007745.1 Hippocampus kuda | reverse complement strand
AGAAATCAAGAATGTCAAGCAGAAAAACAGTACACACACACACACACACACACACACGCACACACAGACATGGCTGTGGGCGCCATTTTCAGACATTATTCAGGATAGCCTTGATAAGCTCTGTCGAACTTGTACAATAATGCCCACGTGGGAGGGTTGTCTCGTTTTTTTTCACCCCGGTACATAATGGCACAGTTGCTGAACATCTGAGCCTTTGACTTCTGATTGCTAACTACATCCTGACATGTACCAAAGTAATATTGCAAAATAAGCTTGTCATTGTGGGAGGATGCTTCTTAAAAATGGCGTTACCGTACTCGAAAGAACAAGTTCTGCTCCAACTTCTGCATGTCAAGTAGGCCGAGTGTTCCTCGCGCTTTAGCAGAAACATCTGGCTAAATGATGTGACTGCAGCGCCCTCAATGGGAGAAAAGGGGTACCGCCAGCCATGAGTCACCCCGGAACAAGCGTGTGCGGTTCAGTGAGGAACCACTCGTTGTGGTCGGCGCTGCTCGGACACAAATTTAGGCTCATTAACACGACCAAGTTGAAGGCGTTTTATTGCCACCTGCTAACTATTTGTGTGTGTTGAACTTATCGACTGAAATGTCTGCGTATAACGTTCTCCTTCCATGCAGTTTACCTCAAACAACTTTTTTTTCACATTCAAAACACGGCAGTCAAGAAAAAGGCTAAACTCACCATTTAGCTCCGTTTTTTAAATAGCTCCTTCTTGGGCAAATGACATCCAAAGGCTTTATTCGTTTTCCACCCGGAACAACGTCAGATGGAATTTACAAACACGGCCGCTCATGACATTGAGAAGCAAAGCAGGAAACCCCCAAACAAAAGTAACTCACCTAAATTACCGTACGAAAAGAACTTACCATGACAACATTACAACACATTAACGAAAGACTTCAAAAAATTCAAAGTAAAGAAATAAAAATGAGTTTATGAAATTATGAAAAGACCCTACTGTGAAATTGATTTTAAAATGCTTCAAAGACCGTCATCAAAAGTCGAACCTGTTTCTTCCTCTTGGGTTCCTCTCCTTTGGCGTTGTCTAGGCAACCAGCCCGTCACGTTTGAGCCGGGTCGTCACTCGGGTCTGTGACGTCTCCATTGAGTTTGGATTAACCCCCCCCCCCCCAAAAAAAAAAAAACATTTATTTTCAAATTTAAACATGACTGTCACAACTGGACACGTTCAGCAACGTACCATGATTGATTGGGTTCTTACTTCTTTTCGGACTTTGGTGTAGTCACGTGGGTTGGGTCTGTTTCCGAAGCCCCAAGCGCTCCACTTGAGGGAGGAGGAAGGCGGATGTATAAATCCGCACTCCGCGACTCTGCAAAACAACTCTACCCGGAGCAGAACTCCGACGTCGTAAGTATTGACACGAGTCATCCTATGGACGACTCTTTCTACGCGGCAGACTGTTTAAAAGTGATTTTGTGGTCGGGGCGATGTCGTCCAACGCGCGATGTCGGAACAGGTGGCAGCTCGCCGCTCTGACAATGGAGATCCGTGTGCGAGGCGGTCGTCATCTTCGTTCGAACTTGATTCGTGCTGTTCTCATTTTGGAGGTCCGACATACTGGCCACAATATGATATGGACAATGACATCGCCAGATTTTCGGGTTCTTTTTTTTTTTTTTTTTTTTGTCGGGTGGGGAATGTGACACAACACTTGATGTCAGGGGTGACCAGGAGGGGCGGTGCCTACGTCCGTGCGTCATTTGTATCATGCCATCCACAATCAGGGTTTCGTGAAACAAAATTCATCCAGACACAAAACAAGGGCATTTCAGTAGGTGTACCGTCAAAAGAAAAAAAAATGTCACTCTAAGCTACAGATTTCCGCAATATCGCGGAAATTTTAACAACGATCGATAAACCCAATGTGTCGCATGGGAAACAATGACCACTCATTGATGGATGACGACTCGTTCAGCTCTTTTTCCAATTCATTTTGAAGAGGAGTTTGGGAGCAAAAAAAATCCCGTCAGTATCCATGGATGCATCTTATTCTCACGAGGGTCGCGGGCGTGCTGGAGCCCATCCCAGCTGTCTTAGGGCAGCAGGCGGCGGCGTGAGTGTGAGCACGAATGGTCATTCTCCGAAGACTCGAAATTGTCCCCAGATGAGAGTGTGAGCGCGAATGGCTGTTGGTTTATGTGTGCCCTGCGACTGGCCGGCAACCCGCTCAGGGTGTGGCCCGTCGACTGCACCTGCACGCCCGCGACCCTCGTGAGGATGAGCGGATTAGAAAATGGCTGGATGGATGCATACTTAGCTAGCTAGCCCTTGTGTGGGTTGGCTTGGTGATCAGAAACCATTAAGTGTGATAACTATGCAAACGAAAATCAGGAAGGGTGAAAATCCTTTTTCACGTCACGGTGGACGCCGATATTGGAAAGAGAGATCTGATTAGACTTCAATTCGATGTCCTAACCTCATCTACTTCCTAACTGAGTTTGGCAGATTGCAAATAGAGCTCCAGGCAAAAGACATGATTTGCGCTCGCTCTCTCTCTCTCCCTCCCTCTGCATGTCCCAGATCATGGAGGATTCTTCTGCTCCACCTTCTGCACGCTCCACCTTTGCATGGCTGGTAGGAGGCTCGCAGGTTCTGGGCGTGACATCGGTCGTGCTGACTGGCGTGTGGATGGGTCACTACCACGGGGGCTTTGCCTGGGATGGCACGGAACAGGAATTCAATCTGCACCCTCTGTGCATGATTCTGGGCCTGGTCTTCTTACAGGGAGATGGTGAGCAGTCATCAACATCAGGATGAACTTCACACATCTTGATTTAATTCACCACGCGGCTACTTTCATTCCCTTCTTTACCCGACCACGTGAAAAAAAAAAAAAATATATATATATATATATATATATATATATATATATATATATATGACGTACCTGCGATTACATGCCTGGATTCTTAAAAATGATGAAAAAAAAGAAATTTGCAATTGAATGAGTCAGACAAATGGATTGTTAATAGTGTGTATGCGTGCGTGTATGCATATATATGTCTATATATATATCTATATATATAGATAGATAGATAGATAGATATAGATATATATATATAAAAAGAGAGAGCCATAGTTTGTCATGGCAAAGTCAAAATATTATTAGCTCCTTATTAAACGCTAGTATATCATCAAAATATTTAATACAAGTTGATATTTTGGGCAAAATCTTGTGACTACAATTAAATGCTCTTACTGCAGCATTACTAATCAATGTCTGTGGCCCCTTTTTTCTCCTTCCTTTCTGTCTCTCTCCCCCTTTGGGTCCTGCAGCTCAGACTACTTTTGCTGAACAGTCTAACGACATTAGCTTCTGTGGTTCAGCAGGACAGCTGTCAAAGCGAAATTGCATTAAAGTGATAACAGCAAAGGTCAGCCCAACATTAGTGAGATGTTTACAAGTGATGAAAACACCCCAGGGGTGGGGGGTGGTCTCTGCACACACGCCTGCACTTGCAGCAGTGTGTGGTCACTGACTGGAACGGTGCCTTGCCACACCCTCATGTTGTCAAACGACCGTTTTAGCAAGAACGAGCTCGCTCGCTGGGCTTTGTGCTGCCGTTGTTTGCATTCAGCACCCCATTTGAAATTGTGGCCTGGAGCAGGGATGGTCCGTTGCGATCTTCTGGACAAAAAGAATCCGATAGTGTCGGCCGATCCTCGAGGCTGCAGTATTGGTATTCGGTATCGTATATCAAAAACTGGTATCGAGCCATCCCTATCTTGGAGCAAAGGGATCCATTAATCTAGGAGTGTGATTATTACTATTATTTTCTTCTTCTTTTTTTTCAAATGTCCATCCGTCAACAGCTCAGTTAAGATGAAGGCCCATTACATTGGAGGACCCGTTGTAGATGTCTTGCCATCTTTGCATAAGCCTTGGAGCAGTGCATGCAGCAATGTCACTTACTTTGTGTGTGTGTGTGTGTGTGTGTTTTTGTTTTTGTTTTTTTTTTGGGGGGGCGGCGTGGTAGACAGCTACACAGTCATCATAATCTTCCGGCGAAGCATCTTTCGGATACAAGAAAAATAAATCAGTCCTTAGAAGTCAAGTCAAATGTATTTCTATATTCTGGACATGTTTACACTGTCAGTTTAAAACATTTATGCCGGCTTGTTCACAAACGGGGACACACGGAGTCCTTTTGCACTGTTGTTGGCTGTGGTCTTCGTTTTCACTCTTTCCATCATCGGCACATCGAATATGTAGAAACAAAATACAAATGAAACATACATACCATTTAGGTCTGCTAGTGAACAAACGGGGGTACTTCGATATGACTTATTCATCTTCTTAATTCCACTTCATTTCCGCAACTTGTCGCACTGCTGCGTGTAGCATCACACTTGTGCTCGCGGAAAACAGGAAGTGACCTAAGTGTGCTCTCGGGAGTTAAGCTCGCAAATTTTACCCATTTCGTTTATCTAGCTAACTAAATAATTTTTACAGTATAGTCAGACAAATTGCAGAAAGGTATAAGAAAATGAAAACAAAGCACATATATAAGTTGCACGCCACGTCAAACGTTCAAGAAGCATTAGTGGACCAACAGCTCCTCCTAGCGGCAGAACAAAAGTACAGTTACACTTCAACAGCTGTGAGAACGTTTCTCAGACCCTTGAATGGAAAATGTTTGCGTTTTAAAAGTCTTTTATGTTCATCTCTCTCTTCCCAGCCATCCTGGTCTATCGAGTGTTCCGTAATGAGGCGAAGAAGAACGTGAAGGTGCTTCACGGCGTCATTCACTTGCTCGCCCTCATCATCAGCATTGTCGGTAAGTTCGGAAGAGAGAAGTGCTTCTGTTCGTGTGCGCTCTGGTTTTTCTGTTTTCGTGAGGCACCGTCCCTGATATCACGCATTTACCGGAGGACATTTTTAGTTGTCGTGTGATGTGTGTTTGTTAGGTATGGTAGCTGTGTTCGACTCCCACAGAGCAGCCAAGTATCCAAACATGTACTCCTTGCACAGTTGGTGTGGCATGGCTACCGTTGTTCTTTTTAGCTTACAGGTAGGTCCACGTTTACACGCACATAATGCCAACAGATACTTTTTGGGTCACATTTTTCGATTTTTCTCTTCACAGTGGGTCATGGGTTTGTTGTTCTTCCTGTTTCCTGTGGCGTCGTCATGGTTGCGAGCAACGTACCTCCCCGTTCATGCGTTCTGCGGTCTGGGCCTGTTGGCTATGGCTGTCGGGACCAGCTTGCTTGGTATCACAGAGAAGCTCCTCTTCAGCATCATGTATGTCCGCATCGACAGTTTGTCTGTTGCATGCGTTATCGTTCACGTATCCATCCGTGAAATGTCTGTCGATTGTAGCCTCTGTGTCTCGTGCGGGGATGGGCAACTTGGATGATGGAGCGCACCACCACCAACAAAACAGGGACAGTATGGGATTGGAAAACAACAAAAAATCTGCAACATGAATAAGAGACATGAATCAACACCACTCAAATACTTGCAAGTACATGCGAGAGGGCTATTGGGCGGTAGCAGACAGCCGAGACACACTCCACGGTGACTGCAGCCTTTCAAGGCAAGCCGCATCCAACCGCGCACCTGGACTATCACTGGGGGGAGGCGAGGGATCGGGGGTCAGCCCACCAAAAGGCATCGATGATCCTGTTGTGCGGTCATATGAGTGTTTGAGAGTGTGTTGTCAGACAGGTAAACAAGGCGACATGAAAATACTCTGACATATACTTTGTCTTCTTTGAATACCAACCAATACTATTGAGGCTTACTGAGCGCAGTTGCCAAGGTGTGGGGCTTCACTGACCTAATCGTAGCCTCTTGTTCTCTGGCCCAGGTCAAGCTATTCGCGATTTCCACCCCAGGGGGTTCTGGCCAACGTTTTGGGCCTCCTGCTTGTATGTTTTGGAGTGCTGCTGTGCTACATCATCACCAGGGAGGAGTACAGGCGGCCACCCAACCCCGAGGAGGAATCTTTGGCGGTCCACTTCAAGACCCTGACTGAAGGGGGCTCACCCACAATGCCCTAACTCATTTGCTTCCTTTGTGGAGGTCTCTTGAATCACTGATGATGGCGGCATCAAATTAAACCAGGATGCGGCCCACTTGCAATGAATGGATCGAGATGTATTGGGACACCCCCCCCCCCAAAAAAAAAGAAAGAAATGATGCCTGCTTTTGAGTGACACTGTCAAAGAGATCTTGCATCGACATGGATGTGCGTTCGGTCAGTTTGCTTGTTTGTCAACCGTGCGTGTATCTTCAGTAAACTGTTAGTGCTTTTGAAGAGAAGACATTGGACATTGGCGTGAACATGTTCAGAAAATAAAGTCACACATCTTCATCATCTTCACATCATCTCCCAGTCGGTGTCAGGCCCCCAAAAAGTATGGAGTAGAAATTCGTTCACCTTCACTTGCACAACCGCCAGCCAGAGTCTCTCACGCAGCCCACAGAGTGACACGCTTCGGCGAGGTGGCAGTGACCTTTAATGACGGCTTTTCATACATCCAATCAAGGTCCTACGTTATTCAAATTCCAAGTTGTCCAAATCAGAGCTGCTGACGGCTGAACGCGTCGCAGCGTCGACAATCATCGCAGGAGAGATGGAAAGGTCACAAGTCTCGTTTGTCAGAAACACACCAAAAGAAATGTTGTCGTCACAAAAAGCACCAAACTTCAAAGCAAGGAACGGAAAGTCGTCGGGCCCGTGACCCTGCGCAGGCTCAGCGGCATCAAGAACGAGTCTCCTAATGTCTTCAAGGCGAAATGTGATATTTTGCAACAGGTTTGTCAATCCATGGCAGCTCTTCGGTGAAGGCGTCGAGTTGCCACCGAGTCCGGAGGAAGTCACGGCGGAGGATGCCGAGTCCGCCTGGGACGGTCCTGCTCCTCCTCGTGCTCGGACGACAAGCCCGCTACCTCGCCGTTGAGGGACGACTTTCCATGAGGAACTATCAGACGGCTTTTTGCAACGGGCGGCTCTCGAAGCGCATCGGCGACAGAGCGCCCCGGATCGCTTTCAGCGGTTAGCGGTTGTCGTCACGGCCTTCCTTGAGCCTCACTGCTCGCCGTCTCTAGACGTTCGACTCCACAAAGGGTCTTTTGGCTTTGACGGGAGAGGCGGGACGCGTCTTTCTATTGAGCGGCAGCGTCCGCGTGAGCTTCGCCTCGACGTAAGTCGGCTTCTGGCCGCCAACGTGAGGATCCTTGCCCGGCAACACGTGGTAGTAGGGCAGCCGCGTGTCACAGTGGCCGTTGTTGTTGCTGCGGTTGTGATGGGCGATGAAGAAGGCCGGCTGCGATCGGCCCAGCTCGTCGCCTCGTTTGTCCGGCGACGTGACGACGGTGTCCACCGAGGACACGGCCCACGACCGCGAGGGGCTGAGGCCAGACGGGGAAGCGGGCGGGGCTCGTGGCTGCACTCTTGCAGACTTGTCGCCGAGACCCACGTAGGGCGCGTTCCTCGACGACGAGCGGCCGGCCTCTCCGGGATACGTGCCGCCTCCGACCACACACTCTGTCCGGGGCGCCGGATCATCCAGGGGACCCGCGTGCGGAGCCAAGTCCGCTAGCTGCGCGAGGGCCGGCGTCCTGAAACCCGGGCCCCGGTTGGCCTGCTGCCCGCCGACGAGGCTGCCGCCGCCGCCGCCGCTCGCGGAGAAGCCGACGCCGGGGCTCTGGGAGTGGACGACAGGTCTGTGGGGAAGGGCCGGGGAGGTCGGGTGTCGTAGGGCCGCCTGGTGAGGGTAGCGCTGATCGTCGGCCGGCGCTTTGGCCATTTCCGTCACTTCCATGGGGTAATAGGCGGCTTTGGATTGGTTGCGGCTGTACTGGCGGGGCTGGCCAAAGCGACTCATCATCGGTTTCGGCGGGTAAAGCGGCTCTGCATCCGCGCTCTCTTGAAGACACGGAGCTCCGCCCCCCACACCCGCGAGCACCTGCTGGCTGGCTTTCACATCAAAGGGGTTTGGGCAGACACCCTCTCCGAGTTCGGCGAGTTCTTGCGGCAGGTGGGCAAACTGGGAGTAGGCGGAACGACCCAAAAGCGCGCTCGACTGAACCGCCGAACTGGGCTGACCCGTTCTCACAAGCTGGACTCTGGCTGGTTGCGGCCAGTGGTTTTGCTTGTGAAGAGATCTCGACTGCTGCTCGTGCCGCTCCATTGCCCGCTGCGGGTCGGCGTGGTACGCGGCCAACAACTTGCGCTCCGGCGCGGGGCTGCCGGCCTGCGGGTTCTGCCGCGGCGAGGTCGCGGGGCTCAGGCAGCGGTAGGGAGACGAAGAGGGCGAATGGGCGGGGCTCGTCTCGGGGCCGTGCACGTGCTGACTCGGGGGGAGGGAAGGAGGCGACCGCGGCCCCGGACGGCCCTGGACATGATTTCTACCCTCGTCGTTCTCGTCATCTCTGGCGTGAACCTGCAGGTAATCCAAAGCTCCGGACCTCGCGTTGTCGTCGGCCAAGTTTCCTTGACAGACGTTCTGCGTGGCGGGAGCGCAAGAGCCCGGTTGCGGCGCGTGCTGTCGACACTCCTCCTTGACCCGAGACAGGAGCCGTTGAATCTCTCGGTTGGCAGGAGACAGGCGGCTGGCTTCCAGCAGGTCTTCCAGGGCTGCGCCAAACTCTCTGCGTTGGGAGAAATGATGAAGAAGGGATCAAAAAGGCTCGCTCGTGAATCCAGGAGGGGCAGCTTCGATGCTGAAGGGGGCCACCATTTTCCACCAGAGCCAAATTGCGATTGTTGGTGTTGCGCTTGCCTTACCGGCGACTGCGCTTGGCGCGGGCTCTGGCGTAGAAGGCCTCATAAGATTTGGCTTTGAGCTCCAAAGCCCTGGTGGCAAACTCCTCGGCAAGGCCAAAGTCCTGCGGGCCCAAGTTGGCGTTTGAACTCCAAGACGAGGCGTCGCAAAAGTGCGCCCGAGCGTGTTTGCGCCGGAGAGGAACGACTCACATTCATCTTGCGGCGACAACGTGACAGGTTGAGGAGCACGCACACTCTCAGCTGTCTGAACGTCTTCGGCTCGTCCGCCGGAAACTTCTGGAGTGCAGACTGATAGGAATGTGCTGCTTCTCTCACTTTACCTTGCTGCACACACAAGAAATGTTCGGTTGTTTGTTCACACCCCCCCCCCGCGCCCCCTGTATTTCTAGCACGCAAGAATCAATCAAGTCGGCATCTTACCTTGTACAGTTTGTCCCCCTCTTGGACTAATTTACTGATGAGCACCATTAAAATGTCTGGTTTGGATGTAGCCATGGCCCAGGTTGCCGGTCCTACACACACACACACACACAAACGAGAGGTGGAATCGCGGAATCGTCTATCGGCCAGATGACAAAAATTGAGGGGAGGAGTGACTTGATGAACCCTCGAATGGCTGCTCGCTGTACGCACGCATCTGCTCAACGGGCTCTTTGGTGTCGGCAAGGCGGCGAGCGTATCAGAGCGGTGGAAAAACACAGCCAAGGACAAAGTACGGCTCTTGCCTATTTCGGCTCCTTTTTTGAGCAGGGCGATGACGGCCGAAGTGTTCCTGCAGCCGACGGCTCGGTCCAGCGGTCGCATCCCGCTGGAATCGACGTGTTCCACCGATGCGCCGTGATCCACCAGATGCTTCACCTGACGGGCGGCACGCGGCACAGGCAAACCTCAAGACGCTGCGCCCTTTGGTGTACTTGTGCCTGCGCGTACATCGAACGACGGCGTCCATTTCACCGACCACTTCGGGATCGCCGCCGAACGCGGCCAGATCCAAAGGCGTGCGACCACTGCGGTCGCTGTGCGTGGTGGCGGCGCCTCTGGCCACCAGCTCTCGGACCAGCGGCAGCTGGCCTTTCAGACACGCCCAGCTCAGCGCCGTTAAGCCTTCCCTGTCAGCCTGATCCAGAGACGCGCCTGAAAGCAGCAAAGCGCGCGCCGCACAGATTCCAGCGGAAATCAATCCGAAGCGACGGCAGTGGTGCGGCCGCACGCAACCGATCAAACGCCCAAGTGCGACCGTTCGTGATTTCAAGATGCATCTTACAACTAGGCCGCATACTCGCAGCGTTTTTCTTTACCGTGATCCAGCAGCAATTTGGCGGTGGTCACGTGACCTTCTGAAGCCGCCGTCATCAAAGCCGTGCGGCCCTGCCGGTCCGCCGCGTCGACCTGCGCCCCGTGATTCAGTAACAGCTCCGCCACCTGACACGGGTCGGGCGACAGATGAGGAGGAAGGAAACGGGAATAACGTCCGATGCGCGCGTTGCGCCACTCCGACCTGCCAATGGCCCCGCCTGACCGCACAGAAGAGCGGCAAGACGCTCGGCCCGCCGCCTCGCTCCAGAGCGGCGCCTCGAGCCAACAACAGCTTGCAGACCGACAACCTGCCGCCTCCCGCCGCTGCCGTCAGAGCTACGCAAACAAGGAGAAGAAAAAGGAGAAGACGTTCCAATTCCTTTGCCAGCGTCCAATCAGATGAGCGGTCTCGGATCGGATTGCACCTGTCTCTCCCCACAGGCTGTCGGCGGTGTTGATCCCGGGTCTCTCCTCCTCTTTGTGATCGCCCTCTGGAGGCTCCAGCAGATAAGACACAATCTGCAAACAAAATACACCCAAGGTGGTATGGTATAGATTCAACGAAACATGTTCTTCACAGTGTACTGCTAATTACTGTCTCAGTCTTAGTAAGACACGCTCATGCAACGGGGCAATTTTGACGGTTGGAAAACCAAAAAGATCACGATTCATCCTACGGCGCTATTTTACAACAGAGCTCGAGATGTGGACCTTGAGGTGAAAAGTTTGAGAAGCGCCCAACACGCGCTCCTCCGTTGCCGACCCACGGTACGCTCCGGAAAACGCATCAACGCGTGACGGCGCGTACCTCGGTGTGACCCATGCCGGCCGCTGCGGTCAGCGCTTGCTGCAAGGCCTGGCTCCTGCTCAGCCCCCTCGGGCCGCAGCAGGCGCCGCAGCTCCAATCGGCGTGCTTCAGAAGGAAACGCAGCACGCGCAGGTGGCCCCGCTCAGCTGCGTGCACAGCGACGCAGCGACCCGAGCTGTCAACGTGACCGACCTGAGCGTACACACAGCAGGCGTTTGTGAGCCCGACATCATGGGCCAGCATTTCGACGACAAGCCGGTTCGTCGGGACATTACATCCGCCGCTATATTACAGGATATCATTTGACAGATTTCAAAGTGACTATTTTTCTGACAGTTCAAAACAACAATAGTATTCACACACACACGCACGCTGGCACGATAGCTCTGTCCTCATGATGCTCAAGTCTTCACCTGCGATTCCGCCAGTTGAGATGTTGCGCAACGGTACGGCAGGCTTTACCTTGGCATTATGCTGACTAAGCAAGGTGATAACGTCCAGATGTCCAGCAGAAGCGGCGAAGCCCAGTGCAGTCAACCCGTCTTGTGACTGAATATCCACCTGTACAAATGGTGACAAGATTTTAGCTTTGAACCCAGTCAAATGCGAATCCGTATTTGCAATTTGTGTTTTGTTGTGGTTGTTGTTTTTGGGTGGATACCTGAGCTCCATGGTCAAGTAAAAGGGCTACGGCATCACCATGGCCCAAATGAGCGTGGACACATAGCAGGGGGGCGTTATTGAGGACACCGCTGCGATAATCCACATCCGCCCCACTTACAATCAGTAATCTGCTCACCTGCATCGGAAGGGAGCTCAATTACCGTCTGCCGGATTTGAGGTACACTGGCTACACAAAAGACAGCTCCTAATTTTGGGGAGCGGGGGTAGATCTCAATGCCATCATGTATTCTAAACCTTATAAATGAATCTTACTCAGGAGCGCAATAGCTCCTCATCATTTAATACCCTTGAGGGTGAAATTCAATTTCTACTTTGCTGTATATTTTGTTGCACAGCGCGCCAATGCAGGCACGGCAGCAACGATGGCAACGTGACGGGGTGCGCGTTGCCCAGCCCTGCTTGATCAGTCAGGATGCGGACGAACAATATCGCCGGCGGACGCGCTCCGTTTTCTGAAGCGGGCCAAATAAAACCATGCGGTGGGACCGATCCGGCCCGCGGCCATGAGTTGGGACGCTGGCGGCTCGACGTCAATTCAAAACAAAAAGTGCTGTTGTCCCGCCTAAGTCCCGCCCGCGGGTGTCGGTCGTGCCACTTCAAACGGTTGCCACTGTTCAATCGCATCAATTCATTTCACTTGTCTGTGGACTGCTAATGCTAATGCTAAAAAATAAATAAATAAAGCGCACGTAAAACACTGCGGTTTTCTTCTATCAGTGCCTAGTTTTGGTGACATTCTTGTTTGGTGGTGGAGATTTTTATGTGCATTGGCTCAATACATTTGGGGAAAGACGATATACAGGAGAACGGATTGTGATCGACTGGTCGCTCGCGGCCTACTTCCAAGTTGATGGCGAGCACCCTAAGCGTCCCATCACTTTCAGTTTCACCGACTCACTTTTTCTGTTGCGTTCACGCGCGTGTGCATGCGTGTGCGCCCGTGTGCAGCCACGGGGCGGATGGCGGGATGTTGGATGCTTGAAAAGTGGATCTGTGGTCCAAAAAGGCCGATCGATCGGGGCGCCCCCGGCAATAGAGTAAGTCCAACAGGTTACCTTGATGTTGGGGGTATAAAGGTTTCGCAAGGATGAGAGAGCATGATTCAAGCTCTCTGTGCTGTAAGACATCCACAGGCCCTGCAGAATGGAGGAGGAAACGCCAAGCTTCTTGCTCAAGCCCTGAAAGAGGAGCCAAAGTGCCACAGGTCACAACGATGGATCACAGCGACATTTCTTACGGATGCAGACCTGGAACATTGGTGAAACTTGTTTGTTTTTCAAGGCAGTGAGAACAGAATGTCACCGTGACGTTCCAAAATAGAACGCAAAACGTTTGTTGATATATGCCATATCACTTGAAGAGGTTTCCTAAACGGGCACCACGGGATCACGAATAACACACGCGGGGAGCAACTTGGAGACTAGAGGGGGCTTACTTTGTAGATGTGAGCCTTTAAGATGTGATGTCCCAGCTCAAGGGCCTGCTGTCGGCTCAGCTTCCCTCCCTGTCTGCAGAGCCAGAACGCCAGCAGCGTGTGACCGCTCCTGCGGGGAGAACAATCGACGGTGTATTTAGCCTTCCCTCTTGTTTTGGGCGGTCCGGTCCCAAGTACCTGGGCTCACAGAGGAACCTGTGGTCCTGCCCTTCATCTCGCCACACCAGCCATTCTCGGAAGGAGGTGTGGTTGAGCATCCTGCTGCCGTCGGCCCGCCGCAGCAGGAAAGGCGACAGCTGCTCCAGACGCTGCGTGAACTCGGCCCACTGCATCGCCCCACCGGTCAGAGCGCCGGCATTGATCACCTCAAACAGCTGAATGGGAAGGTCAAATTCTTTTCCACGTCCGACATCTAAATATGTCCCCCCCCCCCCCCTCCACCCCCCTGCCATCCCCTATGCCAGCCTTTGCTTATGTCTGAACAAATGTTTGTATCGCAGTAGAATGCAGAGCGAAATGAGATGCCGGCTACCTGTCGGTCGGTCAACGGGTGCAGCGTTGCCACGGTGACATTGAGCAGCGGGATCACTCTCAGGAAAGACGAGTGTGTGGGAAACCGCATGTTGAGTTGCAGCAGGTAGACCTCCGCCAGGCTGACCGGAACCACCTGAAGAAGCAAAGAAACACGCGCTGCGGTTGATAAAACGCCACATCCGACGATGCGTAGCTCAACTTCAGAAGGCTCTCGGCGCTGCGGCTTCCTCCCGCTTGCGTACCTTGAAGCTGGAACTCTTCAGGACAAGGTATCCTCCCTCGATCAAGTCCAGGGTCAGTTTCAGGTAGAGGTAGGAGCCTTTGCTTAGGGCCTTCAGGTGGCTAATTAGCTTCGTTAGGGCCGTGTTGTCGAGGCGACCATTGCCGAGCGCCACGTTGCTCTGAATCTCAGGGCTGCTATGGATACGTTGCAGCAGGTACGCCTAAAAGAAGACAGCACAGGGCAGGAGGAAAGAAGATCTCAAGACCACGACGACTCCGATCCAAACAACCGTCGCTTCACGGGGGGATTGGCCGTCTCCAACGTCGAGTGCGTGACAGTCATGATGCCGCACGTTACCTGCAGGTCTTGATCTATGGCCGCGTTTTCTTCCATCCCGTCTAAAGAGATGCGGTGAAAAGGCAAAGACCCAGCGATGTCCTGTTTGAGGATCACAACAAGAGTTCTTGTGACCAAATTGGATGAGTGTCATTTCCATCCATGTGGCGAGATGAAGGAAGCTACCTGCTGATTGGTCCTGACAGTGGCGATGATCTTCAACCAGGAAGGGAATTTGTGGACGTTCCGGGACAAAAAGGAGGCGAGCGTGTCGCCGTAGTCCGGCCGATGGAACTCTGCCTCATTGAGCCCGTCAATCAGTAGAATGACCCCCGCCCCCTCCACGTGCAACCTCCTCGCTGGAGAAAAACAACACAATCACACCGTCGTCGGCTGCATTTGTCAACGTGAAGCAAACTAGTTTACCCTTGTAAAGAGCATCCAGCGGTTCGAGAATTCCTTTGTGGAGGGCCGAGCTGGGGTCTCGGATGCAGGATCGCAGACTGAGCGAGCTCTGAAGTTGCGGCGATCGATTCAGCAGCTCTCGGTACGCCGACAGGCGCGGGGCTTCGGTCAACAGCGCCGCCGTGTTGTGGACGAACTCCGGCACCAAACACGTGTGGCAGTTGTCAGCCTGACAGAAATGATAAGAAACCACCTGCAAGGGCAGGCAGGGATGCCGTTTGCCACCATTGAACCGTCTGTGGAAGGGACGTGCTCGCTCCAAGACGGCCGGGATAGGCCCCCGTGAGGATAAAAGCGGCTCAGATAACGGATGGACGGATGCTGCGGTCGATATCGATTCTCTGGAGCGGGGTGGGGGGAGGGGCCTACCTGTCCCGCAAGCCTCAGCATGGCCTCCTGCTGTCTCCTCTTGATCTCTGGAGTCCCTGGACAGCTCCCCCCTCCTCCTTCATCTGCCCCTCCTCGTCCCAGCGAATGGTGGGGGGCCGATTCTGCGTCTGAAAGAGAAGTAGGCTGACTTCATGTTGGGTGTGCGCGCGCAAAAGCATCTCTGCAACCCATCGCTCCATCAGACCGCGCTGGTGTTTTATTTTGCACGAGAACGCGGCCCCTTCTGGCGATGGGTTTGGCAGCGCGTCCCGTTGTTGGTTCTGCATGATGACTCGGCTGTCTGGAATAGACAGCTGACTTCTTCTACTCCCTCCGACCCCAAAAGTTTCCGGTATCCCAGCACATGTTCTATTTTGCACGTTAGGATGACGACGATTGCGAGGCGCCGTCGGACGGCGCCGATGCTGCCGAGCTGGCTTTCGCAGCTTCCTGGGGTTTTCTGCGTCCGTGTCGGAAGACCTGCATCGGCCCTTCCTGACTGTGCACGCGCCTCACTTTTTAAGCGGTGGCCGACGACGGCTCAATCACGAATGGCCGGCGGCGATTGAATTGGACTGACGCGACCAACACGGCCTCGAGAAGAGGTGGCTTTGATTTTGGACCTTGCGCTGTATTCCAATGTCACGGCGTATTCTTGCTTTATTTTTCAGTTCTCGGCCCCCGCTTACATTTGGGTGGCGTCTGGAGAGCAGAGGACGTCGGCCACATCCGGTCGCCGTGACAACTCAGCGCCACCAGCCGGGCGATGACGGCCGTCTTGCCAAATCCCATGCTTCCGACGATCACCACCCCTCGATTGACGAGCGGGTCGTCGCTGGAGAGACGCTTGTCCACTTCCTGGAAGAGCCACTCCCTCCCGCTAAAGCTCCAGTCAGACAACAGGCCGGGAATCTCGAAAGGGAGGGGCTTCAGGCTCAGGTAGGGACTCAGCTCAACTGCGGAGAGGGAAATAAGAGTGTTGTGGGTGCTTGCGGCGCGACTTCTTGTAAAATCGCCCCGGTGTGTCGGATGTCTTCACCTCGCTTTTCCTGTTGACTTCGACTTCCAGAATTGGGTCGGGGCATTCTGAGGGACGCCCTGGAAGGAGTGCACCTTTGCTGTTCATCAAGGTAGGCCAGATCTTCAAGTTGAGCGCAACTCGTGGCTGAACAAAGACAAACTTAAGTTTGACACAACAAGAGCAGACGCAGCCCCCGCGAAGCCGCGCTAACATGAGCAGCAGGTCAGCGCTTAGACTGGTCACATAGGCGAGGAAAAGCATGGAGGTTTGATATGCGCAGCGGTGCAAGTAACGACCGTGGCTCTCCATCGTACGTGAGGACTTACATTTCTTTCATAAAAGAGAAGCCTTGCATAAAATGTTGACCGTACAGGAGCTTTTCTATCCACGATCCAGAAGTTTGTATTCATTCGGGAGCTTCCCGAGTTGTGTCATCCCTTCCCTCAAATGTGATGGTCAAAGGCAAAAAACAATTTTTCAACAGTGACGAAGACACGGGTTCATCGGCTTGCTTCTTCGCTGCATGAGAGTGGCCGAGTGTGTGAGAAGTACGTATGCAAAGAACACAGAAATCAGGAAGGGGGCTAATACTTTCTACGCGTACGCCATCAGGAACGTGTACGAGGCGGTGCAACAGCAGATCAAGTCCACTGCAAACCTTTTTGGAGTGTTCTTTTCCCCAAGCGCAAGCCAAAGCACACCGATGATTTTGCGCTCAAAAGTGACGTCAAAGAAAATGTCGTTTGCGTGACAAAATGCTGGAAAGACTCCGTCGTGTGATTTACGAGAAGAGCAAAACTCACCAAATGTGTGAAAGCAGTCAATCCGGTCACAAGCAACGCCGCAGAGAATGTTAGCGCTAACTCTGCTTCATATCCTGTGCGTGTGTGTGTGTGTGTGTGTGTGTGTGTGTGTGTGTGTGTGTGTTATGAGACGTCATACATGTGACTTCCTTCCTTTCCCAAGTGCTCTTCTCAAGCACTCATGAGTCAGTGAGCAAGGAGAAAAGGGAAGGGAGGATGAGATCAAGCCCGAGCGTGTTTCTGCTTTTCAACTGGTCACCCCGTATCGGCGGCATCACAGCGTGCGGGTGGTCGAAAAGATCATCGACAGATTCAATATTGGAATGGGAAATGCAAGTATGAGCTTGTTTAGTCTTACTTTTTGCAAAGCAACCTGGAGATCCAATAAAAAGTTCCAGATTTGGTTGCATTCTGATTTTTCTAACGCTTGAGGTAAACGCTGTTCTGCCGTTCTGTCAATTTCCAAATTGAGTGACTCTGACACGGGCTTCCGTTCGTGTGGTGTCATGATGCCTGAGTTGTCATCTCTGGTTGAAAAACAGACATTGAGATGGCACAGAAAATCAAGGATGAAAAAAGATTTCACCTTTGTCTCCAACTGCCTCTGCATCAGTAACGTTGCAAAGGATTTGACATTTTTATATATATAGACAGACAGATAGATAGATGGATAGATGGAGAGAGAGAGAGACTCTCACTTCATTTGTGCCAGCTCTCCAACTATCTCATATCATGGGTTCACAAAACTGGAGGAAAGATAGCAATTGTCTTGCTCACAGGAAAGCTACATGAGGGCCCTGACACACACACACACACACACACACACACACACACACACACACACACACACACACACACACACACACACACACACGTCCGCACAGGCCATTCCTCTTACCAGCAACCGAGTTGGGACGAGGCATCAGGTAGAGCGGGATGGAGTGGGTGGATCCAGACAAGTGCTTTGAGTCTTGCCCCCATTCTGGGTGGAGTTTGTTCAGGCTGTATGTGGAAGCCACGCTGTCCTCCGCCCTGTAGACAAAGTCATCGTCGGAGCTTCCCGTCGCTATCATACAGGAAGAGGAAGTCGATGCCACCACTGGCCGCCCCTCCGGCCTCCATCGTTGGAGGCTGCTTCCTTGGTAACCGTCGCCGGGGTGCTTGGCATTGTCCTCGCGCTCTGCCGCCGAGTCGGCCGAATAGCTGGTCAGCGTAGCTGAAAGATGTTTGAGTCTGTCATTCATCACTTCACATTTCAAACTACATCTGTCAAGTCAAGTACAACTTTATTGTCAAATGCGCTGCATGTGCAACATACCAAGGCCCGCGGGGGTGACGACATATTCGTCAGGTCCATCAACACTAAAGGAGCTGCATTGAGGACCCAAGACTAGCCAAAATTCACCAAGTGGGCGTCTTGGAGCAATGTCTGCCTGACGCCGATTACAGGACGCCGTGCGCATTTCGACTTTCACCGTTTTCGGTCTTTTTTGATGCGGTTTTCGTTGCCGCTCCGTCTGTGCCAAATCAACTTTCCAATTGCTTTGCATGAGGGGAACATATAAACACAGGGCGCCATTTAGAGCTCAGGTTTGAATTTTTTTTTTTTCTCATGCGCCATAAACATGCGTTGTGCACTCAGAGGGTGAGGGCAGTGCGCCACTCAAATCAAGTCAAGTCACGTTTATTTCTCTAGCCCTTCATCCCAAACAGTCAACCGTGGCTTGGCGTGTCCACGGTTGACAAGTATTCACGACATCCCCTGACCCATCTGGGGAAAAACTGAGAAACCTTGAGAAGGGGCCGCAGATGGGGGAATCCCCCTTCCAGGATGGCCAGTGAGCAACATTTGACACCATCCTGCGCCATTGCGCACGGGCGCAGCTTAGAGGGAAGCAACATTGGCCAAGAACATTTCTAGAAGAGTTCTATAAACAAAGGGTGCAACCTTCCAAACAATCGCTTGTCTCATCCATACCTATGATGCCACTATCTCTGCTCTCCAGAGTCGACGTGGGAGAGGTGACAGAGGCGTGGACGGATGGTTTGTTGTTGTTGTTACCCTCCACACCAGCGGGGGGCTGTAGTGTGGATGAGGGGGAGGGGTTGCTGCTGTCCAAACTAGAGGAAGGCGAGATCCTCTGTGGGGGAGAAAGCAGATTAAGAAAGAACATTGTGGCATCATTTTCGAATCATTTCTGCTGTTACTTGAGAATTGAATGATTACCTGTCCATCCACTTGGGCGTGGTGAGGTGAGCCAGGTTCTTCATGAAGGATCTTTTCTCCCAATAAAAAGCCCAGTCTGGTCATCAGCGCGTCGGCTGCCTCATCTACGGAGGGAGGGGGTCCGAAATCCTCCTCTTCACCTGCTGATCCCGAGGGAGAGGAAACCATATTGAAAGGAACACGACTTCAGAAAGTTGTTCCACATGATACAAATTTCAAAGGGCAGAGTATTCTCTTGCCATGTCGCCAAATGGCAGATAGACGGACCAGACTCCCGCCGGTCACTTCAACGCAAACGCCACCAGCACATCACAAGAGCATCTTTATACTCCGAAAACATGCGCCGACCCCCGGCCAAGCTGGGAAACATCACCGCTTCGGAGAGAGCAAAATCCAATTTGCACCGTGATGGAGACGCGCTCCTTTACGCAAGCCGCAACACCATTGAGCACAAAATTCAGTCGGTCCTTCATGATTAAGCAAAAACATGTTCCGTGTCTTGTGTATTTACAACCAAGGCCCAACGGAATTTTCAGTCGGATATCCGACGAGCAAAACAATCGATAGCCGCAGCGCTACTTTGAAGGCTGCGCTCGTCATTCTGAATCACGACATCATGACAGCAATGTTGACGCAGAGAGAATGTTATTTGAAACGCCGACAGCTTTATGGTGGTTTTTGCAAATGAATCTTCATGATGGCAAACGTCGGAGTCGTGCCCTTTTGCCCTTTTGTTCGTACCCGAAGCCTTGGGCTGCTTTCACGTCAACTTGGGAGAGCCACTCCGGTCCGTCCGAGATCCATTTTTTTTCTTACAAGCATTCGCATTGGACAAATTTAGCTGCAGATTTGTCGGCCTATTTTGGCTCTTTCGGGTCAGGAATTTCTCTCCTGCACCTCGAATCATGCATCTGCTTTCACTGAAATGTGACCACTTTCCAACCGCATGAACAGAAAATTAGAGGGACTGTGAACATGACACCAATTAAACGGCATCGGAAAGAAATTGGCAAGCAAGTTCGTGGTGTCCACGCCCACTTTTGCTCGGAAATATATCGAGCTGTCCTCGCAGTACGATGCAGACTGTGCCTGTTACAATGACTATTGCACGGGAGCCTTTGTATTTGCCAATTGGTCCAATTTCAAATCGCGGTCCTGGTTTAAGACGCAAATCCAAGAGTGAGGGCTTCAGGTCCAGAAAGCAGGATGCAATTCATTTGAGACCCAACTCCCCAGGAGGACTGCTGCATGTTCAAATGCGCGTCAGCGATGGCTTTTCGGTGTGCGCGCGAATCCCCCGCTGGTCGATTTCACATGGAAGGTCAACATTTATGCCACTTGATAAGCCTTCACCGTTATGTTCCCGTAACTCAGCCACCCACACGCACGCACGCACGCACGCACCACATTCCTGCGTGTGTACGTCTGTAGGGAAAACACAGCATATTAAAATTTTTTTAAAAATCATCCTGTTTCTTGACAGTATGTAATTACAGCTCTAAATTGATGACTGGTGGACTAAATAATAGAAAGACATTGTGCGTGCCACCGCACAGTCGTGTGCGGTCAGTCAATGACAGAGTGCGTAAGCTGCGAAGCAAAAATAAAACGTCTTTCCGTTTGGTCCCGACCAGTATTCCTTTCCCCTTTCCCCTTTCCTTTGCTCAGCTCGCTTCCATTCTTTTCCATTTTCACTCCGCTTGCCCTTTTTACAGCTTTTTTCGTGACGGTCCTTTTCGAAAGGCTGTTTTGCATCTTGTTGTTTTTGTAACTTGGGTGATGAAAATGGCAGAAGGGAGGAGGAACGACACGCCACTGGGGGTCTGACCAAGAGTCCTAAGATTCGACTTGCGGTATCAAAACTTCTTGCCCCGCACTTTTCCAAAGCTGGGCTTCGTAAAGCCGGTCTAAAAATGGAAGTGACCAAATCCAAGCAAGCAGAAGCCAAAACCACTTCACAGACGTTAAGCTGGAATCAAAAACAACATCAGAGTTGGAGAGAGAATGTGCACCTTTTGCAACATGAGAGCTTCCTGCTCTTGGTGACATTAGGTTTTTTTTTTTTAGAGGGTGGGGGGGGGGGGCTTGGTGAAATCAGGTCAAATGTACATTTTGTAAGCAATTACTGTGCTTCCACCTTTTTCTCCCACGTCCCTAAAACACGCACGTCACCGAAATAAGATTTGTGCAAGATGACTTGGATTCAATGAGAGTCATGAATGGAGACACAGAGAAAATAGGCCATTTGTTGAAGCATTAGGCCGAGGGTGTCCAAACTACGGCCCAGGGGGGCCATTTGCGGCCCGCTGACCATGACATCGTTTGGTCATGGAGAAGAATTGACGAGTTGTACAGCGATGAGGCGTGGAGACTGTTGACACTCGTCTACGGTGCCTCAGCCAATCAGGATGCAGAACACAATGCACTGCGGAAAAAAAAAAAAAAACATTTGCCCGCCCCTCCCCAAAATCTGTAAAAGAGCGAAGCCACGAAAGATGAACCGTGTGACAGCATGGGACTAACGTATATACTAGAGAACGTGTCCCTGTATTCAAAGATACAAATGAACCTTTTTTCAGGAAACGAGTAACGCAACGTGTCTTCAAAACACTGCGGTGAAGAAGAGGATTCAATTTTAGGGGCAAGGATAGTTGAAAAAAGAGCCTTTCACCCCCCCCCCCCCCCCCCCCCCCCCCCCCCCCCCCCCCCCCCCCCCCCCCCCCCCCCCACACCCCCCCCCCCCCCCCCCCCCCCCCCGCCCCCCCGGCCCCCCCCCCCCCGCGGGGGCGCCCCCCCCCCCCGGGCCCCCCCCCCCCCCCCCC
>CAAKHF010017341.1:5225-23783 GCA_901007745.1 Hippocampus kuda | reverse complement strand
TTGCGCGGGGGGGGGGGCGGGGGGGGGGGGGGGGGGGGGGGTCCTGCCACACGCGTAGTCCAAAAGAAAACAAAGAAACGTCAGCCTTAAGTTGCGATGAAGATTCTCTTCTGCGAGTAAACAAGTCCCGTCTTCAAGTCTTCAAGGGCTCCACAGCAGAGCCTCCATATCTGGTCTGAAAGACGATCTCTCGCTCTCTCGCTCTCTCGCTCTCTCTCGTCTGACTGCGGCGCAAATCGCAACTCCCCTCCTCCAACCAAAACACGCACATGAAGGAGAAAGAGGGAGGGAGAGCATGCAGTCGCTCAACGCGCAGAGCAATTTTGCTCCTGAGGAAAAAATGTGACTTCACAAAGACATCGAGGACTTCTGACCACAAATCCACTTTGCTCCACAGAAACGTTTCTACGCCTTTGCACCGCCGCTACCAAAAAAAAAACGATCGCGCCCTGAAAAGATGACGGCATGTTTTTTGGCATTTTCTGGGAAAACAAGTCGGCACATTTGTTTTAAGGCTGTACGGTACAGTTCAGTACTTGTGAACGATGTTTTGCAGAAGTTTGAATGATTCATTCATTCCCCTTCCGAACCGCTTCATCCTCATTAGGGTTGCGGGGGGGGGGGGGTGCTGGAGCCTATCCCAGCCGTCTTCGGGCAGTAGGCGGGGGACACCCTGAATTGGTTGCCAGCCAATCGCAGGGCACACAGAGACAAACAACTATGCACGCTCACACTCACACCTAGGGACAATTTAGAGTGTTCAATCCGCCTGCCATGCATGTTTTTTGGAATGTGGGAGGAAACCGGAGCACCCGGAGAAAACGCACGCAGGCCCGGGGAGAACATGAGTTTGAATTATGATATGCAAAATAGCATAACTTGCGGTTTTCTACCGCTTATCCGGTATCGGGTCGCGGCGGCAGCAGCTTTAGCAGGGAAGCCCCGACTTCCCTCTCCCCCAAGCCGCTTCTTCCGGCTCTTCCCAGGAAGGCCTTCCCGGGCCAGCCGGCAGACACGGTCGCTCCGGCTTGACCCCAGATGTCCTCGGAGCCGCCGGCCGGTGGGATGCGCCCGGAACACCTCACCGGGGAGGCGACCAGGAGACATCCTCATCGGATGCCCGGGCCACCTCATCCGGCTCCTCTCCACGTGGAGAAGTGGCGGCTCGACTCGGAGTCCGCGCTGCGCTGTTCTTGGTCTCGTTTTTTGGTCAAATGAATTTCCCCCAAACTGCGACTTTATGTTGGGATTATTTTTTTTCCTTCTTCACGATGCATTTTGTGACTACTTTTGTGAATCCGGCAAAGTGGGAGTGGCCGACATGGAACCACATCACGCCGCCGCATCCAACTTGTCTTTTTGTCCTTTTTTGGAAAGGGCTCATCGGAGTGGATTCTCATCCACTCGGCAAACGCCGGATTGCTGGATTTTCTCCCTATTTCACGCGTGCTTTTCTTTCAGCTTTGGGATTGGCTGACTCCCTGTCAAAGAATGCAAGTCGACAGCAGCTTCTACGGTTCGCCAACCAGGGAACTGGCAGCAATACAAAGCGCTCGAGTGCGTTCGGGGTCGACTTTTCAGGCATTTCAACCCCCAAAAATCATTTTCACTTTCACACTCCAAGTCAATCGGTAGTCTGCTGTTGCTAGTTGAGCGGAGAAAGATGAGCGGCATGAAGACCGACCGGACACGCAAGCGAAGTGCTTTTCTGAGGTTCCTGTTTTGACAAAGCCTGAGACTGCACACGGGAATGTTTAGCGGAGGTTGTGTCAAATCAACCCGACTGAGGAGGAAGGGGAGCAGAAGCGCCAGGAGGATGACCAGCGGCTGTGTTTTATCTCTCACTAAGGAGAACGGGCGCTCGCAGTTCAAAGCGGCTCCTTTCACCAGACACAATATGACAGGCGCACAGCCGCGGCACGTGAGCCGCGGCAGACGCCGACAGGGAGGCCAAGGCGCTCTGGAAAGTTCGAGCTCGTCCAAAGGTGGCCGCGCTTCACTCTGTTTGGCTACGCCCCCCCGTGGCCACAAACATGACGGGCAAGATCGAAAAGGAATGGAGTGGGGGACGGCCCCTGCCTCGTGTCGTGAAGGCGTCGAGGTTTTTGGCTCCCCGACCGCGCTCGAGATAAAGACCAAGACTTACCGGCCGTTCTTTTGGCCTGACGAAGGTTCAGAGGAGAGGAGGGAAGGGAACGAGTAAATCCTTCGCTCGGTTTCATCTCTGAGCTTGTGGACTCAACACTGCCGCCGCCTGTCGAGAGAAAATGACGATTCAGACAGCGTATGCCACGGCCTGACAGGTCAAAGAAATACAGCGGCATCTTCAACTTCATCTTTTCAAGGAAGGTGACATTCATCGTCTCTCTTCTTCTTAGGAAATGAAAGAGTCTGACAAACGCAACTGTCTGAATGATTAAGCAGTCATAAAAAAATCTCAAATGATTGCTTTGTCTTGATTTGCGGAGCAAACACACACACACACACAAAAATCCATCCGTCCATTTCACTTCGTGATCCAGTCCACCGTACCCCCCCAATTTTAACAATGACAATCTCTATTCACTGATTGATTAGGCTTACGATGTCACTTATCTACAGCCACTGGGGTTCATTGCTTGGAAAAAAAAAAAAGGGTTGACAGACAGCAATGTGGCCTTCGAGCATAACTGCAATTGCGTACAAAAGGGCCGCAAATACAAGAGCTGTTTCACAAGATGGGTAATGACACATGGTGACACTGACCGCCATTGTTCCTGCGGCTTTTGCTTCCCAGCAACATCTTCAGGCTGTTTCGGAACATGATTGCTCACGATGGACTTCCTGTCAAAAGATGATCAAACGTGAAGAAAAGTTCACGCGTGACGTCAAAGAGCAAATCCATCAGAATCACACGGTGCATCTCGATAAGACATCTGCGATGCGTTCAAAAGAACAAGCGGGAGAGCCGCAACGCCGGTGCGCCGAGAGCGCAAGTGTGAAACCCCGTATTGTTGCGGCTATCGCTTCAACAAATCAAATCAAATCATGTGACCAATACAGGAAGTGTGTTGTTTCAACAACTAACCAGTGGAGCACATGAAATTCGACAAAGATGAAATCCTATTTTCAGTATAAAAAAACAACAAAAACAACTCGCAATTGAATACAGTTGAAATATGATTTCACAGGCTATTTTGGGGTGCGCGGCCTGCAAGTTTTTCCTTTTTTGGGCATTTTTTGTTGACCCGCAATGACATGAGATGCACAGCAGAGGGCACTATGGACTGATTAACACAGCCTCAATAGAGTTTGTGTCACGTGACGATACGCTCCTTGAGGTATCATCTGCCCGTCACCATCCACTACAGATTCTGAAATGTGAAGCATTGACGCCGTGACGATCAGCTCTTTACCTTGACACCCCACCCAAAACAAAACAAAACAAAACAAAAAGTCATCATATCATATCACGACTGGTACACATCTTCAAGCGCCACAGAGAAGCCGCCTGTTTTCCATTCGTTGCTGAGCTAGGTTTTACGATGATGCGTAATGATGCAGACGCAAAAAAATAAAATAAAATAAAAAAGGGGGGGGGGTCCTATTCTTTAGCCCCCAAACGTCTTCATTCCCAATGAAATGTTTCCGAGTGCTAACAGCCCATGAAAGTCCACTTGAAAAGATGGGAGTGGCTTTGCTCATGCGCCGAGCTCATTCAACTTCTTCAAGGTCCTGTCAACGTGCTGTTGGCTTGATGGAGTCGGGTCAACGGGGTTTTAGGGGGTCCTTCCCAGCTCAACAGTTGCTTGGGATTTGTTTTCTCAACCAATCTGCTTCTTGATTCACACAGTTGAAAAATCTGCTGTCGTGCCAGCGTTCTTTTGCAGCGCTTTATGGGCCCCGAAGATTTGGCCTTTTTTTGCTTTGTTTTGTTTTGTTTCAGCCTTTCATGAACATACGGCCCTGAACTGCAAATGCCAAAGCTGTCACAGTCCCATCTGGACTTGGAGTTGAATCTGTTGGCATAATTGGTACTTTGCATGAAAGAACAAATCCGTCTCATGATCTTGCTATTGTGCAATCTGCTCTAATCTCTTCATTTGTTTGCAATCTGACAGTTTGTTCGCTGTTCCGCTTGCTCTTTTGTTTCCCCCTGCCAGTTGTTGATCATCACGTGAGAGCGCGGGTGTACAAATAGGAGGAAATTCCGCAAAGATTGAGGATGGATGGCAAAGCAAGTCCTCTTGGTGCTCTGGGAGTGAACGAGAGATGCGGGAAATACAGAAAGCCGTTTCTTGTCTTCTCCCTGAGTCACTGACGGCAGTCTGCGGCCAGCAAACATGAGTCGGCGCTGGCACGGCGTCGAGTTCATTCACGTGAACCCCCACACGCACGCACGCACGCAGACACGCACCCACGCGTGGGCGGCCACTCTCACCATCTGTCGTCAGTTACTGCTCTCGGTGACCTCCCATATCCTTGTTAGCAATAGAAAGGGTGGGCCCGGGGAGATTCGGCTGACTCCCCCACCCACTGTTTTGGCTCTATATGCTAATGATGATGATGATGATGCAAAAAAAAAAAAAAAAAAGCAAGACTTGAATCCATGTCATTGGTATTTTTTTCAGCTTTAAGTTTGTCACAAATGCAAAAGAAAATATTTTTTTTCTGCAAAGAGGAGGAATGGCTAAATGTGTGAAGAATCACTTCTGTCATTGCCTTTATGGATCAACAGTATCGGACGTTGTTCTTGGAAGTCATGCCACCTGAAGCGGCTGAGATGCCAAATTGATGTTGGTTAGTCCTTCTGTTGATTGGTTAGCGGTTCACGGATGATATCGAAACAGATGGGCGGTGCCTTTGTGATGCCGGCTCCATTCACGGCAAAGTGACAAAACGGTGAAAGTCAGATCCTCTGTTCACGTCTCACCGATCCTCACCGTGAATCAAGACGTTGGACTTGGCACCACCCTGCCCTTTTTTTTTCTTTTGTTTTGTGGGGCATCGTCCTGCTAACGGCATCAGTCCGAATGAATATACATCTGAAAATGACTGCTCAGAAAAATAACAGTTCAGTTTAGCTGAAGACTTTTTTTTTTTTTTTTTACAAGGTAAACTGATCAAAGACAATTAGGGCGGAAGGATTTAGAAAAATAACCAGCTACGACGATACGACGTTCCTCGGAAGTCAAATTTTTGTTCAACTCTAAATGTGGCATGCCCTCTGGAAATACGAGCTCGGCAGACAGCCTTGCATTGTCTACATTAATGTAGTTTTTTTTGTTTTTTTTTTAAAGGGCCCCTTTTCCTTGGACGGCAGATGGATGACCCGATTACCGCCGAACAATGACTCAACGCTCCCATTTGACATAAGCTGCCAATGTAATTCTATGCAAATAAACACCAGTTCAACTGGATTTCGCATTTCAACAATACAATGAGAGTCGTGTTGGAGCAGAAAAAGAGATAGCAAGTCTATCAAAACAATCACGTGAGCACGTGACGTCGGAACTTGATGCACGCAGTCCACTGGTCAGTGATTTGTGGAACGCAAAACAGAGCAAACCACAAATGCGCTGATTTGGAGCACCGCGTCTCGCACAGCTACTGCTGAAATGTAAAAAAAAACGCCACCGCCACCGGGAGGGACTGTCCTCCAGGGGTTTCCCGCCACATTCAAGCAATCCCAAGAGGAAAACCCACACAATGGAAAAGCCGAGAGCCTGAACAGCAGCAGAGGGGGGCAAGTTTAGCAAGGTTGGGTCGCACCTATCACAGTGACTGCAAAAGTGACCGACCAATCAGCTTCAAGTCCTTGCAGAAACGCTCAAATCAGGCTGGACAGGCGAAATCTGCTCCACCTTCTTCATAAAGCGTCCATACAATTACGACTGGTCTGATTTCTTGCTCGACTGCATGGGGAGTGTGTTTTGCTTTCACAATGAAATAAAGTTACGTTCGTTTGAAACTTTGGAAAAGGTCATGGCAGCGATTCACTTGTTGGAAGTTCTCATTGATCATTTTAAGACATGCTGATGGGCGTGGGAACTCCCTGAAATTTGGGTTCAAATTTTGAAACAGCAATGTCAACGAAAGGATTTAAGCGCAGACGGGCTTATCCGCCGTCTGTGCGCCATCTAACAGACGGACACAGAGTCGGGGCCGCCTTTGCTGTATTCCCCCACCCCCCCAAGTACCAGGACCAAAAACCTGCGCTTGAAACCGCTGCTTAGGATGCTCCCAAACATTTGTCGGAACAAGACTCTACGTTATCCTGACAATCGCAGATGTAGAGCAATGACTCCCTGGACACACAGAAGTTTCGCACCAACCGTTGAGCCGAACCAGCACCAAGGTTTGTTGGGAAAGGTTGTTGGGCGGGAAAGGTTGATATGAGCTATCCGCAGATGCCTTTATAATCCTGCCGCAGTGGCAACCTCCTGACAACTGGACAGTTGAGGGCTGTAAACTTGTGGAAGGGCGTCTTCAAAATGCACAGCGTGCACACATTAGCGTGTCGTGGGACCTTCGCCTCCACAAAATGGAAAGCTGGAAAGATCATCAAGGACGACAGTCAAGCAACCTGCACTCAACTCTCCCTCCGTTGCCGTCTGGAAAGCCGCACCTGAGCACTAAATCACACGCCGCCCGTTTGCTACGCCGTCCTGGTTCCAGCTCGTGAGCGGACCTTGCTTGCAACACCGTGTTTTGCGATCGAGGTGCACGGCTATGACGGCAAATGCTAAAACAAAACCAATCGGACTCAAAGTGGGTCCAAATCCAAATCAAATTCTCCTGAAATGACAAAAGGCTTGAAGAATTTTGCGCCTTGTCACTTTAATTAGCCCACGCTAGTCTAATCTAATTAACTACTGACTGTCACGGTGGGAGGGATTTTAATCAGAGTTCCATTAAACCCAGACTACAGACGACAAGGTTGGTCAGATTATTTTGGGATTACATCCATCTGCGCCGCCACTGTCGAGGAACATAAGTCAGCGGTGGGAGGGACGGGACAAAATACGTCAAACAACAACATCTCCTCGTCCAGATTGTGGCCGAAGAGTTTACGGTAGATAGCGCACGTGCGCGCACCTTTGCAACATCGCAAAGATACGTCCCATTTTGTCTCCGGGAAATCACAACTCATGCGCTTGCTGTGTCTCGCCTCCATCATTGCGATCAAGGATCAGACAGTCATCCCCAGAGCAGTGAGAATATGACTCGGAACGTCACGTTTCAACGAGTGGAGGTGCATAGAACGTATTGTAAAGAACCGTTTCACTTTTAAGTCTTTATGTGTTCATTTTTTGCTGTCATGTGAAAAATCAGGCGAGTCTTTTTTTTTCCTTCAAGGCACTTTGTTCCCCGTGTTTCTTTGCTACTTCCAACTATGCTTTTATACTTTGGAGTTCATTTTTGGTTCTTTTGACAAAAACAAAACAACACTTTTTAAAATGACTCCTGCTCACCAGTCTTGCCTTCACACCTCCCTGCACTCGGGGGCCACCTTTTGCCTCCGCGTTCAACCGTGCAAACTCGACATTTTGTGAAAACTTCTTGAGACCTCATTTCAGCCAACGTCAAAGAAATATTTCTTTTGTTTTGATTCTTTTTGACTCTTGAAAAGACTATGTTCTAAAGATGGGGGGGGGGTGATAGAATCCAGCAGGTCCAGGTGTTTTTGGCCAACATCTATGTGTTTGCTAGAATTTGACAGTTGGTGATGTCAGGATGGGTGAATGGTGTGGGTTTGGAGAGCGAGATAGAAAAACGATGGAATACAAAACTGTTGCGTCTGAGAGGCAGCTAGATCGAGAACATTCCCAAACATACAGAGTCATCCTTGTGGTAAAGATGAAGGAAGGGGGGTGAGTTATGTTGTCATGTGTCCGATAATCCAGTCATTTCTTCACCAAGGATTTGTCTCCTGTCAAAACAAGTGCCTGCCACCATCTATCTCCTATGGGAAGAGTTCAATTGCTCGTGTGCTCTCTCTCTCTCACACAAACACAGAAGTAGCAACCAGTTCACGATCATTAAATTAGAAACGACGATTGTCGTCAATTTAAGCGTCTGTGTCTTTGTGCCGGTTGACATTCACAAGTGAGAAACTGTGTCACGTCAATTGACATAGACATTAAAACACCAAAGTTATTCAGTCTTAACAGCGGGTAATGTATTCGTGTATTTTCCTTTTCTGTGAAATCGAATATAAACAACAGTACGACATCATTGCAACAATTCCGAATGACAACAAAGCATATCCAAAGCGGAAGTGTTAATTTTATGGCACCGCTATGCTAAATTGGAAAGGGTTGTGAGGCAATACAACACGCGCGCGCTCTCAACACACACACACACACACACACACACACACACACACTCGCAATATGAAAAAATTGGACAATCAGCCTACCGCGAGTGAGTCACCTGCGTATTTGTCTTCAACTGAACGGAGGTACAAATGGCGTCATGAATGGCAGATGATAGGTGGGTCACGGTCGGAGCGATATCAAGCCCTCGACGTGTGCTCTCCTGGAAATAAAGCAGCGGAAGCCCGCGTAGCCGTTGTGCCGGAGCAAGACTTCCACGCCCCGGTCATGGCCGGGTATTTTCATGTCCTTGTCAAGAACGGAGTGGCGATAGTACAATGCCGAATGTCTCGTTACCGGCAAAGGCTACCGCTTGACGTCGAGGAAGCCTCTCTGGCACTCGTCGCCTCCGGTCTCCGGGAGGGTGATGAATTATTCATGAGAGGGGTGTGGCCAGTATGCTCGCGCACGCGTACGCGCGTCGGCGGGCTACACTACTCCCGCGTGCGGACAACAAATTCGGTGGTCTTCGGCAGCAGCTGTCGGGGGGGACCCCTTGTGTTCAAAGTAGAACCAAGCGATGGATTCGTCTCAGTTCAGGTGGTCTTCGGTTTAGCACGGTGGCGACGTAACCTGAAAGTAAACACAGTATAGGAACGCGCCGGAGTCGATCACCTAAGTACGCCAACGCACTAGTGAAGTCATAATTAGAATCAATAGTTGTCTGAAAACACTTGTAGCTAGGCCAGAGATCGAAAGCAATCAAGTGAACTGAGTCTGCCCACTTGTGTCAGGCCGCGCGTGCCCTTCGAAAAATTGTTTTGGGCTCCCCTATTTCTGCCAAAAATATTATTTGATCATACACTGACGATAAACGTATGACTATGTTTAATTTATCCCGTTGTCCATTTGCCATGATTTTATGTATGGCTTTCATCTGCAAAGCGGTATCACACTAAGTAAGAAAAAGAAACTATTACAGCGGCTATGGCCACTTTTTTACACCCCTTTGCAAGCTCCTGGTAGCCCACGATCTACTGAATGGGTAGTACAGTATACAGTATTGTACTGTGCTACATAGTGTCATCGGCAAAGACCTACGTCATTGCGTCATCATAAAGCGTCCTAACGTCACCGCTTACGTCGGCGCTCACCGAGGCACCGAATAACAATGGGGTATCCAATGCAGAATCTAGCATCCATGCACACTTACACACACTTTTCATGATTTCAGGAGACAACTATTGTATTTTATTGACTCCCTTGTGTTTATCGCTGCCGTTTGACTTTGACTACAGCACATATTAAAGGGAACCTATCGTTGGTGAGGCGATATTTTACACCGGCCGGTGTCCACGTTGAAAACGACCAGTTTCAAGTGAGGTCCAAGTAAAAAACCCCAGACAATAATGGCGCTCCAAAATGAAGTCAGCATTCATGACAATTTCATGTCACAATGAATTTCAGCAGCCGAACTCTTGATGTGGTCATTTACTCTGGGCCCAGCTCAGCCATTCACACGGCGGTTGGCAGGCAGCCTTATGGAAGGAGAGAACTGCAATTCAGGCAAAGAAAAAAGAGAATGACCGAATGCCAGTTGAAAAAAAAAGATTCCAAAGAGTAAATTGTGGATTACGACTGCAGCAGACAACAGAGCTGTAAACACAAAAAAATAGGTCCCCTTGAATAAAGTCAACAGTGGAATTGTAAAACAATTTGCGCGCGGCAGTAGCAATGCATACAAAGTGAGCCAGTGGCAGTGTGAACAGCGACACAGTGGGACAAGTACAGACATTCAGATATGCTTGACGTGCACTCATGATGTCGCAGTCGCTTAAAGTGCCCACCTACGGGTTGACCATTTTAAAACAACCCAGACGGTATCTTTTCTCACAGATGCTACGAACTATATTTGCTCTCAGTGGCAATATTCGTTTTAGTGAGGCTGCACAATCGATTCACGCTTGAACCCCCCCCCCCTCCCCAATGTGCGTTAGGGGGTGTGGCCCACACATCAGTATTTCCCCCCTTAAACTTCCATCTCCCACACCGTCTGGGAGATGGAAGTTTAAGGGGGAATACTGATGGGGTGAAGGAGATAAAGGAGACAAAATAGATCATGTAAATTTAAGAAAATATGTTTTGTCAGTCTGTGGCAGCATCTTTTTACATACAAACACGTGCACCGATTTTGCATAACACGCATGGCTTTTCACGAGAGAAAAATGCATAAGAGGGTTATCATCTATATATAGACTAACCCCATAATCCTTCATCAAATCTGTTCATATCCGACAATGTCCCGTGACTGAGAAGTCAGAGAGGTGCAGCGATAGAGCCCGATTCTTTTTGTCCAGAAAACAACAACAACAATAAAAAGAAACTATACGATCTTTACAAAAAGATTGTTGAAAAGTGAACGGGTAGTTGACATGAAACGCATCAAGCGGTCACGTCTCGACCATGCGCTCACAATACCGTCTTTGCAAGCGCATAATTTAGGCAGGCAAAACGAGTCACGCATCAGATCCGCAGCCGCTGCGCAACGCCACATGCCGCCACTGAGGTTTATGCCTTCAAACATTCCGACTCCATTGATGAAATGTACAGTTGATCCACGTCCGTCTCGGCGCAGGGACGGTGCTCGAGCGGGGCCCCGCGGCTGTGCAATGCAGAGGTACGAGGGGTGGGCGTTCACGGGGAGGGGCATCTGGCCGGGGGGCTGCGGCCGGGCGAGGGAACGGACATCGGGGACGGGCCGCTGGAATTTTGCCGCTTTGTTTGCTCGTGTTCGCCGCCTCCTCTGTCTCTGCCCTTCCCTTTTCCGGCACCTTGGCCCTCGAGTCCCTCAGAGTTCTCCAACATTTCCTGAATGAGTGGAGGCATGGAGCCCGGGATCTCCATTTTCAGTGTGATCACTCGTTCTGCTCCTAGGGGGGGTCCAAAAAGTTGAACAAGGTGTCAAAAAAAAAACAACCCCACCACCACCCAAAAATAAAAAAACAAAAGCTTGTTGCTGTGAGACCACGACATAGTTAGGTTTCATTTTGAGCCACTTCTTTATATTCAAACCCCTGTTCATAGCTTTGTTTCCTAAAGCCCTTCTCTTCTTTGAGTCGGGGTCAAGGGAGTGCAGTTAGGGTCGCCAAGTGAGGCAATTTCTGAGAAATGCAAAGAAAACATTCGCTTTGGCAACTCCTAGCTGGCGGTTTTCACCTTAAGCGCGAGGCTTTCCATAAACGGGCAAAAACGAGGGATTTACTGTCTATCCGCCCGCAAGGCGCGCGCTGCGGCGGGTGTTGCCTTATTTTTCGGAGTGCCTCCTGCGGGGCCAACAGGTTGCATTCAAACAAACCACCACCGCAGATGAATTTCTAATCCTCTCCAATTGTATTGGAACGGTGAGGAGGTTAATTCCTTGATTTTCGCCGCGTCGACTGCAAACATTGGGGCTTGACATCAAAACGTGTTTTGGAAATAACTTGAGCTGGCCACCATGGTGTACTGACCCTTCACGCTGATGCTCCTGAGGTCCGTAATCTTCATCAGGATCTTGGGGAACATACAAGGTTTGTCAGGTCTCCTTCTCCGGACGTAGAGCTACACAAATAAGAGGTACAACAAAAGTATAGCGAGTTTTGAATTTGTCATTGTAGCCTGTTGATCAAACAAGTTGATGGAATGTTGAACAAAATACTGTATTTTTTTTTCTCCCTCTACTGGTAATTCAAGTCACGAACGCTGCCTCAGTAAAGTCACGTAAACATAAGTAAGGAAATAAATCAAGAGCGACATTTCAAATGGGACGAGCTCAGTCAGAAAATCCCATTTGTAACTTGGTCACACCGTTCCACACTTTTTGTCGGCGTTCATATCCCGCGTTCAGGTGCCCGCTAGCGTGACTGGATATAAACATGTGCCTATAGCGTATCCCAAATGACACGCCAAACCTTCAGAGCTTCCAGCATCGGCTCCTGGAGAACATCCACTTTGTCCGACTCCTCCAGATCCTGACGGTCTGTGGGCCAAACACAAACACGGAAAACTGTTACTCGTGTTCGTGCCTCAACATGGCTACGCTCATGAAAGCAAAACAACCAACTCAAAACGTGTGTTCGTTCAATGTTGTCAACTAATATCCGGATTAATTTTAGGCGATCTTTCCTCAATTTTCCAGAGGAATTTTCATGAAAATGTGAAAATCCGTATTTCGGGAAAATCCGGAGGAAAATGACGAGTTTGAAAGATGGGCAGCGGCAACGGAAAAGCCCCCCACCCCCGTCGGAGCCTCCGCTTGGTTCTCGCTACCTCCAATAGTGTCTGGTCCCCCCCTGCAGACCTGAGGCAGCGGGCATCGGCGGAGCAGCATTCATTTCTCAGCAGTGTCTGGTGTGCCGCAATCAGTGGCAACACTCACAGCGCTCGATTTTGTACCTTTTTTTTTTCCAAAAGATTCGCAGGTTTTGTTTGTTTTTCCCTCCCTTTTTTTCCGCTGTGAATCAAATTGAGAAGACTTTTTCCCCCCCACTTTGCCAGAACTTTTTTGGACAGCTGCAGTACCTCCACACAGCAGGCAGATGGCACTGAGTAATCCAGTTTCTGCATCGTCCATCTCCAGGGGGAGCAGCTGACTGGCGAAGGAGAACACCAGGTCGGTGAGTGGCCCGAAGCCGGCGTTGTGCATCTGCGTGCGGTTGAGAGTCAGACCGTCGGAGAAGGTCATGGTGTCCTGGTCCGGGGTGTAGCGTGTGCAGATCCTCAGGATCTGGGGATGAAAGGAGGTGAAGCGGTAAGGCGGCCTTCCAATTTGAATTCCTCCGGTGAGATTTTTGCGCGGCTCCACCGTCCACCTACGGACCAGTATGTCGAGGCAGGCCGCTTTGAGAAGAGTGATCTGATCGGCGATGGTTAACGTTGTGAAGCCGGGCAGCTGCTTGGCGAACTCCACCGTCTTGATAATGCATTTGGTGGACAGCTCGCTAAACTTGTCCCACAGGTTGATATCCAGAGGCACACGATGCTCTGCGCTGTTATTCTGCGGCCGGGAAAAGGAGACGCACCAAAAGGCAGGACGAATGAAACGTGCTTAGTGATGATGCTTTCACAAAATGGGGGGGAGACTAAGTCAAGGTTTAAGGGAGAAAAAGTACCGTGGTGTACTTGCCCAGCTGACCAAGAGAGGGAAACGTGTCTTGGTGCGCGCGACGAACTCGCTCAATCATCTGCTCCGTTTCTGCCGACAAGACGTAGAGCTCCACCTCCGCCTGCCTCTTCTCCTCCTTCTTCTTCTTTGTCCGGTCATTTCGGACCACTGAGCACAGAGGCCAAGTCACAGGACGTAAATTTGTGGAGAGAAAATAAATAAATAAATAAATAAATAAAGCTCTGTCTTGGATCCAAACACAAGGAGACATGGCGGGCCGGATCAGTTGTTACTGGAACGGAGATCCACGACTGAACTTGACAATACTTTAACGACGATGCTCATCGTTTGCAGTGGTGTCAAAGTTACTGCGACATCCTGAGACAAGTTTCACACGAAGGAGCCAAAATGTTCAAAGCCGCTTTATGTATGACGCAGTACAATTCTCTACCGTTGGAAAGGACCACCCAAATTATGAGCCGGTTGTTTGATGAAAACCGGATGATGGTGTCGTTTATGAAACCGTTTTTCCCCTCCTGTATGCCATATCGTTAGAATGGTGGACGGATTGCTGTGGCCGGTGTCGGCTTTTATTCCGCAGTGTCTCAAGTCCTCCAGAGAGTGAATGCGTTGAGCAAAAACAGCCACCAGAGGGCGACAAGAGTCGACACTAAAACGCTTTGGAGTCAACGACTGAAGTCCGAGCATGATGATGCACTTGACTGCCAGTATGGTGAGAAAACTCCAAATGTTGACATTTTACAGTTTGTCTTAAGCATCTCTTTCTTTTTTTCATTGACGATGAAACTCACACTCCTTGGACATGCCGACATCGAGGCATTTCTGCAGGCGACAGGACTGACAGCGGTTGCGTGTCACTTTGTTTATGACACAAACTTTATCTCGATGACAAGTGTACGCCATGTTTTTCTGGATGCTCCTTCGAAAGAATCCCTGAAACAGATATGACAGAATACAGCAATTCCTTTAGAGACGGTAGCGTCACCTTTGGCCTCCGCTTTATGTTCAAGCCCCGCAACCGCTTTGGAGCGACCCAAAAAAACTCTGCGGGTGTTTTTGTATTTGGAATGCGCGCAACTCTGTGGATGATAAGGTGGAACGCCGGTGTGACCTGAGACCAACAAAAACTTACAATGGTTAACAAAGTAAATACGAATTGCGTGGAGAGAGTTTGTGTGTGTGTGTGTGTGTGCGCACGCGTGCGGTTGCGTGCTTGTGTGTGTCTGTTTATTGGATTAGATAGAGCAAAGAGGATTAGTGATCCTCGGGGAGGTGTAAAGGTCACGGCCTCCGCCCCGGCACATTATGCAAACACCCCGCTGACTCAACGTCGTTGTAAGCGACTTCCCCGAGACATTTGTCGTCTCTCTGTTGCGATCGTGTGAGTTTGCGTACCTTGCAGCCTTCGCACGCACTGACTCCATAGTGGTACCCGGAGGATTTATCCTGACATACAAAGCACGGCTTGTAGATGCGCGGCGGAGGGGGTGGAGATGGGGGGCTTGTGACCAGCAAATCTTCTCCGGAACTCGTGCTTTCCGTTTCTATTGCTGCAAAGACGTCAACAAGAACATGGAGTGTGACAGCAATTCCATGAGGTTCCTGCGAGCAGATGATTCACCTTTTGCTTTGCAATCGATTGACAAAATCCAACTGGGTTACACGATGCGGACAGGTTTTATTTTGCAGCCGCGTTAAATTCGCTCTCAAAAATGAGAGCAAAATGTTTTCAGCCATGCATGGAAGGAGACTCGACGAGATGAGACTAAAAATCCCAACTTTGGAACGATCCATTGCTCTGGTCGCCATCGACCTTCGGTGGGGCTCGGACAGCGCAGGAGTCGCCGCGTTACCCCAATAGCAAAGCCGCCCATCACAACAACAGAAGAAAAACTTTTAGTGCGATGCGATACGGCACGGCGGACGTGCAACGATTCATATGGTACTACGCCCGGACAGGAAGGAGCCACAGGTGCCTCTCGTGCAGCTCACCTCCGACTGTTCAAAATTGCCCGCGCTTTTAGCACCGGTACCCGGCTCAGTACCCGTAGCTAATACGTTAGCGAGTGAGTGAGCCGTATTTTTGCCTGCGTTGCTTCAAGGCGCATCTTGCTTCATCTTCTTTCAAATCCAAACAAATCGCAACTAGAATTAGCGGGAACTCAACTCAACTCAAGTGTATTTCGAGAGCACTTTCGAACAACCGCCGCTGCATCCAGAGTGCCGGACAAGGAGCAAAAACAATTCGTGCAACAAACGGAGACGGTAGAAAGCACCCAAACAGTCCAACTGAAAATCGAGTCACAGGCCGAGTGCAAAGCCAAAAGCCGGAAGAAGAATGACGAGTTGGAAAGAGAGGCAGCGAGGGGGGGCTCGCCCAACGTTGGTTCCAAAAGAGAGGGAGCGCCAACGGAAAAGGCTCCATCCATGCGCAGCCTGCGCTTGCTTCTCGCTACCTCCACTCGTGTCCGCTCCCCTGCAGACCTTCGGCACCGGGCGGGAGTTCAGAGCGGGACGACGCTGGCGATCTCAGAGACAGCAAAAGGGACACCGAGTCCCTTTCTTTCATTTTTCTTTGAAGTGCAGTACGACTGGATTTCAGTCAAGGAACAAGAAGTGGCACGTGACTCTCTGGTGTGGCTTTGAGCCCGTTTGGAGCATTTTGCACGCTTTGCCGCTCCATTTGTTCAACGTACGGCGCCAAAGAAAGCACGACTTGCTGATTGACATGGAAGGCGACGACCTTCCATATGGATTTTCCGAGCCGGCATTCAATTTGTCTCCACCCTCGCTGGCCTTTTGCTTTTGCGTTCAGAGCCACGGCAATGATGGAGTGTGACACATTCCAAGGTCATGACCCCAAAGATTAAAAACACAATCCCTTTGCTTCTCCCCCTTTCCCTGTGCCTCTGCCTGCACTAACCTCTAACCTGACACACTTGCGCACACACACACTTGTCCCCTCCCCCTACCTTGGCAACCATACCAGACATTCCACGATAGAGAAGTTGCGCTTCCCTCCCTTCAAGCTAAAAGGAACAAGACGTGGAAACGGGGGGGCTCTCCCATATCCTGAGCGGGCAAGCTCCCGTTCCACCGGCTGCCCAACTGACATTTTATTCGCACTGTATTTGCGCCCGTGCGCTTCTGGCACACGAGCCAACACTTTCCAAAAGAAGCGGCATTCTTGCTAAAGCTCCAAAGCTTCACGGGAGAAACCTCGGCTTCAAGTGGATGTTCAAGCCACACCTGCAGACTCCACACGAGCTGGGGGACATGCAGCCATGAATCATTCTTTACTCGACGTCACGGCCAAATACTGGCGCGCCGTGCATCATTTTGGATAGGACGTGATTTCAGCCATTTTTGTTCAGGCCAGCGTGAGTGGGGATCTCGAATTTGATCCAAATCGCAAAGCAACCCCATCCTGTTGTTATTGTGCAGGATGTGAAGTTTTAAAAGAAAAAAAGCTCCAGCGGTTGTTGTTTGTCCCTCGTGAGGCAAAGCGGATTACAAGATGGATGGGTGGATCATTCACAGAGTTGATCACTTGGGGCTGGAAATCCTCGGCCTCAGCAATGGACAATGTCTCTTTGAACTGCGTTTGGAGACCCCAAATAAAGGAGCATCTGAGGCACGTGTGGCCCGGACTCGGAAGGAAGGGCGACTTGGGAGATCATTGAAAAGAATTGTTGATCACCAAACAGGTCTTCCGGCAGAAAGAGCGCTCGTTTCCGGAAAGGGGGAAAAAAAAACCGCGGCTGAGATGACCTGGCGCTGCGGCGAAGGCCGGCGTGGTGCGCTCGGGAAGGTGAGCGGCTCGCGGCGGATCATCGGGCGATGACGCGAGGAGGTTAACTTGGGGGCAAAAGGTCAGCCTTCACATACGGCACAACACAACGAATACGACTGCGCAATCGCAAAGGAGCCGGCTCATCATTTTATCGCTTCCGTCTCATTCTGATGAATGCAAGCCTCGCAAGCAGGACTTTCAACTCCCGCGAGTGAAAAGCTCCTCCTTCGGAAGGAGCAGACTCACACTTGGACTGTAACGACCACGCCAAAAGTCAAGCACAGCAGTCAGAGGAGCGGCTGGCGGAAAAAGTCACTCCAGACACAAATTCACGGGCTTCTGTCCTCGAACCGGAAGATCAAAGGGACCCGCGTGGAAGGGATCAAACAATTCTGGTGCCTCTTTGCGTCTCCGTCGTTGACTGTTGTTGCAAAACCGATCGGAACATTTCAAGACGTCAAATGGCAACGGCTGCGGGAATGCCCACTTCCAAAAGGGCAACGTCCCCGCTTGGCGAGTTGGCTCCCAAAGGAATGAATGTCGACTCTGCTGTTATTCCTGCCCAGATAAATACGAGTACACATCCGTACATCTCTCTCTCTCTCTCTCTCTCTCTCTCTCTCTCTCAGTAGATAGATAGAAATGAGGCTTTTCTGGCTTCATGGCCGAAATTCTCCTCCCAAAATGTCAACGTGCAAGCTCCAAACCCGGCAGGTTCTCCCATCTTGAATTCCTTCCGCTCGTACTGCCCTGATCCTTTGGTAAAGGCAGCGTACGCCTTTGGACAGACGTGGACGTAGGAGACAAAAGTCATCATGTCATGTTCAGTGGAAGAAAATGGCACCGCGTTGATGCTGAATTGAAATGCCATTGACTTGTGAAGAAAATAAAAATGCACTGATGCACTTTTATCTCCAACGGATTCAAAATAAAAATAAAAAAAAAGAGAAAGATTAGAAAGCTTCAACATGCAAATGGAGATCATCTCAGCTAAACTGCGAGGCATAAAAGAGGCGAGTTCCAGCAGAGGACTGTGTCAAGACCAAATGAATTCCCAACCAGGCTTTTATCTTGAATCGAACGGTGGCGTGAACCCACTTGCACTTCCACAACACTGCAAATGTGCCCATTTGATATCGACATCGACACGCAACTATTCGACTCCTCCCTTTTCGCACACTCGGGTCAAACCTAGCCAGTCTAGTCTCACATTCCCAGGCAAACTGTGAGTGCGAGAGGATCCATGTAGTGTGTGTATCCCTGTGTACATGCGCCCCCTTAGTGCCTCAAGCAGAAGGGGGGCT
>CAAKHF010017337.1:23924-34766 GCA_901007745.1 Hippocampus kuda | reverse complement strand
CAAAATTCCACCCCTGTTCTGAGTATTAAAAGTATATTATTTCCCTCGTCAATGGAACGAGGTTGCATCCTCTGTCTGCGCCTCCCATACTTGGTGCCGAAAAGCTCCAAGTCAGATCCAAAAGTCTTCACAAACACTGTGGGAGACTTCCAGAGTCTCTCTGTACCCGATGTTGAAAAAGGCACAGTACATTATTCAAATCCTTCATTCATGAACTTTAACTACCATCCAATTCTTTCTCTAATCTACACACATTCTTCGAAAATCTTAAATCCTTATTTGGTGTCTCTCTCTCTCTCTCTCTCTCTCTCTCTCTCTCTCTCTCTCTCTCTCTCTCTCTCTCTCACACACACACACTTTCAAAACCCCTAAGTGTTCTTGGTCTACAATCCCCTTTACCTCAAAAATGACACAGCTTATCCTTAAGTCGCTTTCAATCCCTGCCGTGCCACTAGTGTTGATCCCTTCATGTTTTATCCTTGAGGGTGTAGGTGTTACTTAGGCGGTGTGGTGCAGCTAACCACTACACACTGTGTATCCGACACAGGTTAAGTTGCTCCACATTCGTGTGGTTAGAGTGTTGGAGGACATTCTGTCATTTGACACTGATGACAAAACCACAAGTTTGCTTTCAAGACCTTCGGTAAGGGACTGGTTGAAGCATCTTTCGCTCTCTGTTGTTATTTGATCTCTGGGAAGGAAAGGGAGCTGAGACCGGACGTTATGCGTGGTTTGGTGATGGATAGCCGAGGAAAAGAACAGAGACATATAGTCATACAAAAGCTTTATTATTACTAACACGCCTCCCCCATTACTTCGATGTCCCAAATCCCTCAATTCATTTTTCAAAACAATTGTATCCATTAAAAAAATTTACATTGTGTGACTCCATTGCTTTCACTATGCATTATGGTCAACATTTTATATCCTGATATCGGAAATTTTGTATTGTGATAACACTATATCTCGAAACAATGAAAACACTTAAATTTACATGAATGACGACTGTGAACTGTTGAACCACGCACCGCCCAAATGAACATGACGCTTTTACGTGAACGCAACGCAAAATGACCACATATTATTGCGTAACTAGACCAACATTCTCTCAATCAGATGCCATCGATCTATGGTTGCTCTTGGGCCGCCAGACTTTGCTGCCCCCCCCCCCCCAACACACACACATTTTCTCCAATTTTTTTCAAAAGTTGTTCAAAGTCTCAGGAAACAACCTTATTTTCTTCCGTCAATGTGTCTGGCAATTGATTTCCTATTCTCTATCAAGTCTTTAGTTCTTTGTAAAAGACTCACACAACTCTGCTTTTAAAGGAGATATCTGCCCCCGCACCCCCAGCCCTCCACCTCTAATTTTTCACTTAGAAACAGAAAATTGAGTTAGTCGGGAGCATAAGAAAGTGCAGACACTGAGAAAAAGAAAAGAGCCATAAGGGAATTACAAAAGGCAGAATATTTGGCTTTATGGCTGTATCACAACAGCAGTCTCCTGAGCGTCATGTTTTAAAAACATTTCAGGGAATTTAGCTGTCGGGGTGCATTATATTCAACGTTGTGGCATGAAATTGTCCTTAACCAAGTGCAAATTGAGGAGAGTCTTACGGGAAATCCCCAGAAATTATATATTACTAGCTGAACAGCCTTTCAGAAGCATATTGACTTAGTAAATATTACATGGGTTGTGTATTCTGGAGATGAAGTTTTCGTAATTCCAATTTCCTTTTAGGTTGCTATGGTGTTGCCGCAGATGACGCCAGCGACCACTGGTCCTGCGATCGCTGTGCGGAGGGCATCTTCACAGCAGTAAGCAAATTTATAACAGTGACATTGATGTTTTTTTTTTAAATCAAGATTTGTAAGCCCTTTGTCATATTGCTTACCTTTCCTTTCACAAAGATTTCCATGTTGTTTATTCTGTGTGCTACCTGACAAAATAAGCCTTAGATCACTGTGACAGCACCTTTTTGATATGAGCTGAATAAAAGACGCTAACGCTTTAAACCCTTTGAAAGTGAATCATCCCTTTCAGCATGAAATTATTTTCCATGAAGCAGACTCCGAGCCACACATGAAAGCAGCCCACTTAAAACCTTCTTTTGCTTTCTCGTCCCTCTTAATGTTTCCCCAGGAATGTTATTTGTGTAACCTCAGAGGCGGGGCACTGAAGAAAACCCAAAACGACAAGTGAGACAAGCCTCGGTTCTGTGATTAGCTCGACAAACTCATCTGTGATCCCCAGAGCACAGACACAATAAATGTTCCAAGTGTCGTAATCGCACCAGTGAATTAATTTGTTTGCATTGTGTGTAGATGGGCCCACATTATGTGCGCAGTCGCACTGCCTGAGGCGAGGTTCAGCAACGAAGTCAAGCGGGGTCCCATTGACACGAGTCGGATCCCCATGCAGCGATACAAACTGGTGAGGCTCTCACTCGCATCCACAGACCGAGCGCAGGAATTCCCCAGGTCCTTAAGGACAGGCTTGGTCTAATTAATGAAGTGTTCACAGCTCCAATTAACGACGTGAGACGAACATGCCCGCAATCAAAGCGAGATAATTAACCACTGGTGGGATCGAGCGGGGGCTAGTGTCAGAGCAAATGTCCGTAAGAGTGTGTGGGTGTGCTTGCATCTGCCGCGTGTGTGTGTTTATACGTTTGCCTAATGAGAAAGCCGCAGTGTGTCTCAACAGACTTGACATGTTGCCAGCATAGTTAGCCCTGCGCTCCAGTCGGCACGATAGCTCGGCACAAAGAAAAAAGTAGCGGTGAGGTCCTTCCTCAGTTCAAGTGGATAACCAAGATGAACCTTGCCTGCTCATTTCAGCTTCGATTAGAGTCTCAAAAGGAAGTATTATCCTATATAAAGATCATGCCACGACGAGCCTGTGCAACATGAACACGAAGTTGTTCTTTTAAGACCACGTCACGACATTGTGTCATTAAATTTCGCGAGATTTATGGATGCGATACCTTTCTTTTGTTTTAGTCTGTTCATTCTAAATCCTCCACGTGTTTTGAGGCCAGCAGTGGACCCGTTTCCCCTCTAGCAACCAACCACATTCATAATTCACTGGAACACAACACACACTCACGGGAGCGCACCCGCACACATCCATAATTTATTGTGGGAATGTTCTTAACGCATGGCTCAACACAACCACCCGAATACACCCCAGAGAGGGCACAGACATTGCACAAAGTGGGTTAGGCTCCTTTGCGAACGCACAAACGTTAGATGATGTTAACGTTCTCACAGTACTTTGAGGTCTCATGCACATTTGTTTTTCCAACTGACTGATACGCGTGTGCTCAGAGACAAAAATGGCGTTTTACGGACGCGTCGTTGGTCGCACGCCAGTCACAATCTTGTCATGCTGGCTTCAATAGGTAGACGAGATTCTCTGGCCAGCACTTCAGCGCATCAGCACACAGCCGTCCATAATGGAGGAGGTGTGGGAAAAGGCCTCGGGAAATGTAGGCCAAGTTAGTCATCAGGCAAGCACGCAGCGGATGTCCTTCTGTTCAGTAATAGCTGTGAAAAGCAAAGGAGACCGCATTCATAAGAAAAACACAGAAAGGTGAACGTTTTATACCAAGCATTCATGTAATCTTTGGGCTACTTTTACAAAAATATTAAAAAAAAAAGGAAAAAAGAGTTTTGGGAAGTCTTTGTTTTTGATGCAGTACCTTTCGATCTGCAGGTGGTGGCTAGACACGCAAAGGCAGCCCCGTTGGCAAGTTTACCTTAAATCAACTCTCTTTGAGTTCGAGTCATTTGGGATTGAATTATGATGAGACAAAGACTATTATATGCATTATACACATGACAAATTCCTTTCAACTCTTGCCTATGCAATACTTTTGTCAACAATATTATGCATTATTGGCAGATTGAATTTGGGACATGTCAAATGAAATAATTGCGTTTTTGCATTTGCTGGCTTCCCGGAAATAATTGGAGTGAAAGCCTTTTTTTTTTTTTTTTTGGCCTCTTCCACTTCCACTTCCAATTCCGTCACGACAAACTTAATTTTGCTTGCTGGGCTCTCACAAGTATTTCATGGTGAAAAACATCAGAGCAACCCTCAGCGTAATAAACATCTTTTCAACATGGCTGTCACCACCACTTCTATACGTGTTGCTAACTGCTCATGCAAACTGACTGCACTTAAATTCTGGCATGTTATTCCCTGGTAATTGATTAATTGACCCATTAATTTAAGAAATATACAATGACTAAAATAGGTTGTCTTTTTTTGGCCCTTAACACAATAGCAATATAAAATATGGGCAAAACAGTTGACTCTTACTGTCTTTTGTCCTTTTGTTCTAAAGGTAAACAACTATTAGTTACTTTGTTGTGTGTTTTGCGTGTTTGCCTGTCATTATCTTTGTCTTGTGTTAGAATTTGTGAAGAGGTAAACAAATTATAATTATATGTGTGAAACATGTTTTGTGTTTCCATGTCCTTTTTAAAACTACTTTATCTACCGATAAAGTAGTGCAGAACAATGCAGAACATTGGCGCTGACAGTGCAGCACCACAAATTTGATCAAGTGACCTAATGCATCATTAGGCAAGCCAAATTTACATATTTACTCACCAGCTAATTCCCATTTGGCTCATCAACTCCACTGACTTCATCATAGTCTATATAAGGTATCTTTCATTTTTCGTCAACACATACACATTTATATAAGGGTTGCTTGGAAAATAAATGGAGTAATCGCAAGGGACGTGAAACGGCGCCTTGAGGCATAGCAACTACGGCTTAAAAAAGTGGAGTCGGTTGTGAAAAAAATGGAGTGAGAAGGGATGCATACAAGCAGAGGTAGCAAGCAGGGCTATATTAGCAGGATGTCGTCATTTTTTTTACCGCCTTAGTAGGAGAGCGGAAACTACCATAGCGACGGGGTTTGGACTTGATGGGCTGTTTAATTCACAAAAGTGGCCAGTAGGTGTGAGTGCATTTGTACACATGTGCACGGTGGTAGCATTCGTGCGCATAAACACTGCTGTGCCGGATGGTTGCGGTAACCTCAGATGATGTCATCTGATTGCTCTTATTTGGGGCTTTCCTTCGATTGTAACGCCGGAACAGGACGTTTGGGTGGACAGCACTGCCGCTTGACTCCCTTGCTCATCCATTTGTTTATATACACTGTGGTTTAAAATGACGTTAGTCATTCAAGGCACGACCGCAAACTGACTCACTTTATTGTCTTTTAATTAGTTGTTTCTGTTGCTCATTCTCGAGCACTGTCTAATGAAATGCAAAGCAGGCGTTTTGCCCAATCCAAAGACCGCACGGTTGATGATGATTAGGTGCAACACGAGGACTCAATGACGGAGTTGAAGATCGGACCAATGAGATTCTTTGCTCCAGTCTTTTTGCAAACTGGATTTAATTCAAGAACAAGTTATGTTTCCTTTGGCTGTCAGTCAGCTTTGTCGAAAACACCATCAGTGGTGAAATGTGTTCCTCATCTCTTCAGCACGCCATGAAACAAACATACAAATTGTAAGCAAACGTGCTTTAGTACTTGATGAATGTTTTAACATTTATCAGGTTTGTTTCGCAAAAAGCAAATCAGACTAGTTTGGGGGAACAGATTTTAGATTGTGTGGACTGTACCATTACGTGCAAACATTCCCCTGCATGCATTCCATCTCCCTTCGTCATAAATTTTCTAAAACCACAATGTCAATATTTAATTAAATGTAACCTTAAAAAAACAACAGTTTAATACAGCAAAAACAGCCATGCAACAGTCCTAGGCCACCAAGAAATTACGCCCAAAATTATTTATATCCAATTTTTTTTTCATTGACATGTTCTGTCTGTAAAGGACAAAAATAGATTTTCATGGTTTTATTGTTAAAAAAAAATTAATCACATAATTTTACATGGATGATTTTTGATCAAAATTCATATCCCTTATCTGAGCCTTTGTCCTTGGCCATTTTGTAGAACTCTTATTTTATATTTTCAGAATAATATTGCAGCCTGTGTCATTGCTGTTACTGTAGTGAACAATGTCCTTCAAAATCCTTCGGTGGCCTCAGACTGTAGCACATTACTGTGGGCTTGACGCTAAGAATATTGTAATTGGCTGACCGAATGCATTTTGTTTTTCATGGGCTGTATGATAAGTCAGACGGAAGGAGCTGGTCGGCGTCAGTCACCGTCTGGTGTTGACAGCGTGCTGTGGTCTGTGTGTGTTCACAGAAGTGCATCTATTGTCGTAAGCGCTGGGCGGGGAAGCGGCAGGCAGGTGCGTGCATCCAGTGCTCGTGTGGCCGCTGTCCCACCTCTTTTCATGTGACCTGTGGCCATGCCGCCGGGGTTGTCATGGAGCCTGACGATTGGCCGTATGTGGTGTCTATCACGTGTCACAGACACCAGTCGCGGAGCTCTTCGGCCGTAAGTTAGTAGGACAGCTGGTTCCTGCTGCTCATTTATCATGGGCGAGGCAACGCAAACATGATTCGGTAGTGTGATGAGCTACTACATCAACGCTAAATGGACAAAGGTATTGGAACGTGTGTCCATTGTAGCTAAAGGTAGTGAAAATGTGAGAAAATATGGAGTCGTCAGTTTTAAAAGTTTCGTTTTTGTGAGACGTTCACAAGAATATTTACACTGAGCTGCTATTTTAGCGTCAGTTTTTTTGGATTTTTGAAACTGAAATAAAAACCTAGTATTGATCCCTTAAATACAAATGAGTTGTAGAATAGGAAAGGAACTTAACTTTTCGAGTTACTCTAATTTATTTACTAATCACTTCTTTTTTACTTTCCTTCTTTTTTAGAAGCAGCGGGCATCTCAAGCGTCCATCTCGCTGGGCCAGACGGTCATCTCCAAGCACAAGAACCTGCGCTACTACAGCTCCAAGGTCACGCAGATCACCTCCCAGATGTTCTACGAGGTCATGTTTGATGATGGCTCCTTCTCCAATGATACCTACCCTGAGGACATAGTGGTGAGGATGAATTTGCGTAATTCCACATCGTTTTAAGTCCACATCATAAAGATCCCCTCCATCTTCTCCAGGCTCGATAAGATTCTGACATCATCCTAAAGAACAGATTGATGATACGTGTATATACACTGCATTTTATGGCGTGGACTCGCAGAGACTGACTGACTTGTGTCAATGCCGTTAGAGCCGAGATTGTGTCAACTTGGGTCCTCCCGAAGTCGGCGAAGCCGTTCAGGTGAAATGGCCCGACGGGCTCTTCTACGGTGCCAAATATTTGGGATCCAACGTGGCCTACATGTGCCAGGTATGATGCACACAAGTGACCCACTAACACACTTCCTCTTCTTTCTATCTCTACAAATGCAAAAGTTGTGTCTTGCATGGAGTCGAGGGAGTGCCTGCGAACCAGTTGAACTCCCTCGACATCGCAGCCATCGTGACTCCGTCGACATGTTCGGGTCCACGTGAGAATAGCTGGAGGGAGAGAAAAGACACCATACGCCGCAGCTTGAAGTAAAAGTGCTAAAGCCGCCGCGCTAGTCAACGCTGATGGGGAAGACAGAGCTGAGGATGAGAAGGATGTGACGACGTGCATTATTCAAACTCGCTGAAATATTCACCAGGCTCCGAGTCATGCGGCCCCCCACTTAAAGCTTTATTTAGTCCAGCTGGGCGTCAGACGTTAGTTATGCGCTAATGCATCCGTGACGCACTCGCTCGCATAAGTTGAGATTCTTTTAAAGAAGTTAGTTGAAGGACTTCTTGTCAGTGCCACGTAGTTTCACATTTTTTCTTTTTCACCTCTCACTGGGTGACGACTGAATGACCATTCTGTGTGTTGTGTGTTTTGTGTGTGTGTGTGTCAGGTGGAGTTTGAGGACGGTTCTCAGGTGCTGGCAAAAAGAGATGACATCTATACCTTGGACGAAGACCTGCCTAAAAAGGTGAAGCGCCGACTTGTAAGTACTGTATTATATTTTCACTGCGTGAGATAATGCAGTGGAACCTGTGGAGTCAAACACAATACCAATTTTTGGGAGTTATCGGAACTGGAACAAGTAATCAAATTCCAATCAACATTGGAGTGTAGTAGAATGCAAATTTCAATTTGCAAAGGCTGCAGTTTGGGGGAAAAAAAACCCCCACCTCTGCTTCATTTCGTATATACAGTACATGTATATATTGAATCATTTTAGAATTATTACCCAAGAATGTTCCCCACAAAGTCAGTCTAGGTGTCAACACATCTTATTCTAAGGTAGCACTGTTCTCACTTAATCGTATGAATTCATTGTAAGGAAGTAAATTAATCATCCAAAAACTAGCGAGCAGTTGAAGTAACCCTCGTGCACGAAAAATAAAAGCAAGCGAGACACGTGGCAGAACCCGATGTTTTCAACTGATCGGAACCTTAACGAATCTTAAGGTTCTTAACGCCGCTAAATCTATTAAATAATCATATGGTACAATTAGAATAAACAATTGAACATAAAACACTTTACAAACATTTTTCAATTTTAAACCCAGCCCGTTTTATGTGCGATTTGAGAAAACAAAAGACCCAATTCATTGATATTGCGCCTAATAATACGGTGAGCCAAATAGTCTGTAAAATACAGTAGTCACTGTGCCGACACCTGATGAGACGTGCCCTTAACATGGAATGGAAAATCTTACTGGGTGCCGTGTTAACTTTCCACCAAGAGAGAACACTAATATATTGTGAAGAGGTCATGTGTAGTGCTGCAATGGACTAATGTGGCCTGGAAATGTCTCTGTAGATGCCGTACAATAGCGCTGGCAATGCCTCGGGGCAAAATCTTTTAGTTTCTAATCAAATACCGGTAGTCTGACTTTTTTTCCCACCAGCCCTAGTTGAGTGCTTAAGAAGTGCATGTACCATATTTTTTCATGACCATAAAGCGCACTTAAAAGTCTTAGTTTCTCCAAAATGGACGGGGTGCCTAATAATGCAGGTCGCCTTGTTTATGCACAGAGTTCCAAAATCTGTGAATGCTGTTGTGTGACTTCAATGAGCCGCTTGACTGACGGATGTTGTGCCGACACGCTGCTTAAATAGAGGAAGGGGAATTGAGCGGCCGTGAGTGAATTCAAGATCAACTAATCCAAAGTGCTTGGTGCTTTCGTTTTATGAAACGGGGCGATCTAGCCATTCGGGTAAGGACGACCGTGGCACAGCAACATCCGCAGTAATACACACAAAGGGGAGTGTGAAGTCTGCTTTGACTGCTGTGCTTGATTGACATGCTAATGGACAGAAATGGCCAAAATGAAGTTGCGAGAGGCATGGGAGCGATGGCGAACACAGCTTTACTAAGATTGGGAGGCAATGCCGGGCGAGTTGTGGATGCTATGGCTAACGTGTCTGCTAGCACGGTTGTTGTAGCTATCGCAAAAGCCAGCATCATTTCTGAGGAGCCGCACGGCAATGACACGGACTCAGACGATAGCGCGCGTTTGATTGTGCACTTGCCAACCTGTTCATTACGGATACAGAAGATTAGGACTTTGATGGATTTGAGAATGAGGTGTGACAACAAAAAAAAGAACGCGAGTACATTGTTAAATACATCAAGAAAGCACAAACGAACTCAGTTTTGCTCCCGCTGCCTTTTTAAAAACATAGAATCAGTCCTGAGTGTTAATTGCAGATTCAACTGCAATGAATGAGTTTCACTGTATTTGTGCTGACTATGTGTGTTTCAAGCACAGATCTGCACCGTAATTGACTTGTGCAGTTTGGCAGCTTGGTGATAGACGTTCTCCCTTTTCAGTGCAAAAAAGCTGATAGTGTCTTTACAGCTGCTCGCTTATTTTCCAAATTCTAGACTTGATTTTTGCAAGTAAAAGCCACTTGCATCATTCAATACCATAGCTCTACCCTCGGTCATCATAGTAACTTAGTAAAGTAAGTGAAATGTGGAAAAGTGAGATGTAGGGGAAAAAAATGCATCGTATGTGTCATTTGTTATTCCCTTTGGGCAAAATGGATTCTCGCGGTTGAAGAACAGACTGTTTGACCTCAGAGGTTCCACTGTGTTCTTTGTTTCAAGGACTGACAGGTTAATTAAAGCTCCCCTCCCTTGTCTTCCATTGTCAGTCCACCGCCTCCAGCATGCGTTTCCAGGACGCCTTCTTCACCACACAAGGGGAGAGGAAACGTCAACGAACTCCTAATTCTCGCTTCCAGAAGGACTACGTGGCGCTACCGGACCTCCGTGCCACTGCCAAAGGCACATGGGAGCACCACAAAGGGAAAGAAAAGTGATGGGTAGGGGGGACTGACAGAGACAAATGACTGCACTGAGGTCACAAGCAAAGTCAAGGCGGGTGTGTGTGTTTGCGTGTGTGCTTGAGGTTATATTTGGACTGAAAACGATTTCCCGGATTTCCTTGTGGCCTGAAAGAGAAGAGGGGGGTTGACTTATTCGGACTTTCCAATGCATTTGTACATTCTTACATCAATGATTGTTTTGGAGCGTTGTGATTGGCCAGTTGGACTTTAAGGATATGGTGACTCGAGGATGTCGTCTCTTCCGTCTCTTCCGTTGCCTCCTTGTCCTTCCTCATCCGTCAGGGAGGAAAAAAACCGTCAGGGAGGAAAAAAAAAAGAAGCAAACTGTGTCTTTACAATTGTCACAAGATTTTCCTTTTACATAACAACTGTAAAGTGGTTTTCCTCAGCAGCTTGCCCATGATAGGTTTTTGGAGGTCTGTTATTTCGAAGTTTTGATTTTGATCATTTCTGCACCTTGCTTGTAGTTTTTTCTTTGTGCCCCCCCCCCCCCCCCCCCCCCCCCCCCCCCCCCCCCCCCCCTTT
>CAAKHF010017337.1:0-23904 GCA_901007745.1 Hippocampus kuda | reverse complement strand
ATCATGGCTTCCTCTCTGCTCTTGTTAGTCTCTCCAATATGCTTTAATGATTCTGTTTGTATTTGATCTTGACTAAAAACATGCACATTGAGATTATGAATTAGAAAAAAAAAGTGATTGTTCTTGACAGACGGGAAGCCATGCCTGCGTGCGCCTGATTAAACGTGAAATTCTACTCTGTTGAATGAAACTCGCTGTTGAAATTATTTAAATTTGTATTTATTTTTGTGCTTGCTATAGTTGAACTATTGCTAACTGCTGTAAGGAAAACAAAATAAAACTTTTTTAATTGCTAATGAATACATCGTGCGCATCAGGCTACCACATGAATTAACTTTTCAGTGAGATTGCGATCCATTACTGGTGTTGCTGTTATAATTGACACAGGAGACAGAATTAAGTCACTGAAAAACCGGCTACCCTGTTTGAATGGTGATGTCCCTCACGATAATCTTACCACAACCTGTAACAGGATCCAACAGTTCTCGACTGTTGCCTTTTACACAGAATCCCGTGAAGCAGGATATTGCCTTTCACGTTTGAATAAATAAATAAATAAATAAATAGGACAGTTCGCGGGTCGCTTGGGCATCATATCTGGCACAGAGGACACATTCTGTTGTTTAATCCAACCAGCTCAGCATTAACAGTATCACAACTGGTGCAATATTTACATTGGTTGCATTCATATTTTTCAAGGGGGAGTCATGTCAAATGTTTTTCTTTACAGTAGGCAAACTAGTGGAAACACAGCATTCTGATTCATTTACAAATTATTAATTTGTGCAATATGAATGCAGCAGCCAAATCGATTTGTCTTTATCCATTGCAGGGGGCGGCCATTTTAATGCTTGACGTTGACTGAAAATGACATCTTTGCTCAGGTCACAGCCGTTATGGCACATAGAGAGACAAGCATCCACACCGTCACTAAGTAGGAACCGATCCCACGCTGCCTGCGCATAACTCAGCTGAGTGTACCACTACACCATCAACGAGTCTCAGAGAACCAATCTGGAAAAAGTTGAAACATACAGAGGATCCCATTGACGAACGCTTTACTTTTGAAAACATAGCAGCTAGGGGTTTATCAAAACTGTCATTCCGTTCCAGTGGCATTGAGTGACTAACAGAACAATTTAAGTTGCAAAGGTACAATGAACCTGTGTATCCAGGTGTTGCTATTTTTACAACAGAATAACATTTGTGAGTAGGTTGACAATCATTTGAATATATCTTTGTGACATTTTAGTTTGGTGGTGTGCTGCGTTGTGGGGTTTCTCTTGTAAAATGTGTGTCTTGGCTCAATAAAGGTTGGGAAACACTGCTCGAGATGAAGGATGAATAGACTCGAGGTAGCAGAGCGTAGTCGAAGAACTTAAGTTAAAGCACAGCTGAAGGGGATCACAATGGAAGCAGAGATGTCAAGAATCTCATTCAATTACCAGCTTTAGGACGTGAGACGGTAATGCTCCTATCTTCAGGGTAGTTTCACTGCATTCGCCAGGAATTTCAATCAACAGAAAAGTCGTCTTCAAGGGTGGATAACCAACCCTCTGAGGACTTCAATGCCATGTGATCAAAGGTTCCCAACAAGGCATTTTTGAAAAAACTAAATTAATCCGTGGTTCTTGGAATCGCTTGAAAACCTCCCAATAAAGAATCCCTTTTAGACACCTGGGTTCTTCTGAATGTTCTTATGCTGAATGAGACTAAACATTCGGTCATCAAAGATGGTGCAACTTTCGCCTGACTTCAGTGCAGGTCGAGTTGGTTCACTTAACACTCAGTGTGAATTCCAGTATTATAAAAAGGACTCATACTAGTTATATATACCCCGCCCCAAAAAAAAAACTGGTGTAAGTATAAGGATGGTGCCGAGCGATAACTCGTATCTTTCCCCATTGAATGGAAATGCAATCAAGCCTCACAAAAAAAAAAAAAAAGGTGCCATGTTTTATTTGAGCACTCCATAATGAACTTTATACAAACATACAGTAATGACTGAATCAAATATAATTGAAAAGAATTAAACAGTTTTTGTCAAACCTCATCAAGGGATTGGGCGTTGTGCTCTTGCCCACCTTGCCCAAATGGGGGCAGTATAAAACGGGCAGACAGATTAGACACCTGTACATGGACACCTGTGCAGTCTTAGTTTTTCTCACCTTTGTGCAGAGGATAAAGAACATATAACTGAGTACTGTTACACTGGCTGTCCAAGGGTGTAATTGCTCCATTTGTGCTCAAATATAAGTTCCTTTAAGGATTAGGGATACAATATATACGTTTCCCATTATGTGTTAGCATTAGCATTAAGCTAGAGGACGAAAGGCATTGTGCTAGCAATCTAAAGGCTATGCGGTTGTTGAAGTTTTCACTATTTGCCAAAGCGTTGCTCAGGTACAGTACAAAAAACAATTATACTAAGTCTTTGGATTGAAGTAAAATGTATAAAATGTACAAATATGTACTCAGTATTTGTACTTTGTTATCCTTTCATCGACTGGTGTCTGGAGTGCCTTTTGCCTGGAGTCACGCCTTTTACAGTTTCTCTTCCCGGTTTCTCATGTGAGGGCAGGTGAGGTTGTCAGCATGAGATCAAGTGGTAAACTGATATCTTCGCCTTTGGGTTCTTGTCACATCTATACCCCATTGGCCTTCATTTCCGCTGACGCTGCAATAATTTGCCTGTCATCCTGATGTTTCATTTTACTCCGTGAATCCTTCTGATACATGATCTTATTCCCTTGAGGGGAATATGACTTTCTCCCACTCGAAGGAAACAATCAAGCGTTTTACAGAAGATAGCATCAGAGTAATTGTTGGCCTACTTGGGTTTGACATTCCTAATCTCTGAGCAGTTCTCTCCTTGGGAAAAAAAAAAGCCAAACCCTATGAAGGTGCAAGTGAAGATCCTCATGCAGATGTTTTCAATTCACCAACTTTCACATCAACCAGATGTCCAATGGAGCACATGTGGTTTTAGGATTGGATGTGGTTTAATCCTGAATGCATAAATGTATTTGTGTTTAGTCATCATTTTTCTGCAGGTTGTTCTACGTTCATGGCCTCTTCTTGGAACTCTTATCATATCCTTGCCTTGTTTGACCCCAGACTTTACAGAAAAATAAACAAGTTGGGTTATTAGGACAAGGAGGCAAATGCATGACCCCTGTAAATGTGCAAAAATGGACCGAAATTGTACATTCACATACTCATAGCTCGCTTCCTGCGCATTTTAGGGTATGGCTTACGAGAATTAATATATATTTAATAACGTCATGGTGACTTTCAAAGGAAAAACATAATTTCAAAAATTGTCGATAAATAATACATAATGTGTAATTTCCCTCGAAAATGTAACACATATTATTCAAGGCCTGGTTAAGCACACATACATAAAAAATGTGGCCAACAAAATATACAGTCATGGTACAGAGCCAGAACACAGGTTCGGTGTCTTTTATTTTACTTGAGTTTATTTGTAACAAATAAAACTTGTGTCAACAAAGAACAGAAATTCATACAGACCCATGTGTGGTATTCCCCCCCGCCATCCTCAGGTTTGCACACACTCCAAGAACCAATGTAAGAAAATAAAAAGCACTTGTTGACCCGGAGCAGAAAATGAAAAACAGACAAACTAAAACTTTACATTTACAGACCAGTTTGACGGGACTGATCCAAGCAACACACCATTATTTTTTCATTTTTATACAATTTATAAACTCCAGTTTTATCCAACTACATGATACATCGGGGCGGGGTTAAAATAGAACACTTTTAAAGGTGAAACTCATTTGTGGTGCAACAAAGCCACAAGGTGATGTATTGCACATATTTCTGTGCCATAAATGGTGATTTCTGGTGCAATCCTTTGTTATATCACTCAGTATAACTGATATAGTTCACTATTAATCTTCAACTTAATCGTTTAAGAATTTCACTTAGTCTCTGTGTTCGGTGTTATTTACATATACACAACTACGTGAGCATTTCAGGGTCCATGTTGAGCTAGTTCAAGTAAGACTTTTTCTTTTTTTTTTTTTTTTGTTTTGTTGGAGGGAGAAGGTTGGGGTGTGGGCGAACAGAGATAAGAGAATTTTGTGCATAGTACGAGAGAGAAAGTGCAAGTCTTCCCATTACTGGTGCGACCAACGGGGGGTACCATGCATACAAAAACAACACCAGGGACACCAGAGCGGTGCCATGAAGAGAACAACATGGAGAGGAGGAGGGCAGGACAAGGAACACGATTGGCTGTGGGATTGACTTCGGTATGCACAAATGTCATCATTTTGCTTTTTTTTTCCCACCCTCTTTAATTTGACAATAAAAATGCCCCTGCTGCTTTGATTGCCTCATATAGTGGCCAGATGGCGTTTATTCACTCCCCTGCAGGCGCACAGGGATTTTCAAATACTATTGTATATCATTTCACATTTTTTTTTCCCACGGATAATGAGAGTTAATTATGTCCTTACTCTAAAGGGATGCCTTGAGATACAAGTGACCTGACTAATGAGGTTGTTGACATTTAATTTTTTTTTTCTTTAACTTGCGAGCGCAACTTGAGACGAATGCTGCGTGGTGGCAGTGATATCAACTTTGCTCACAGCACCATAAGCAGCAGTTTGGCAAATCATCCAAAAACAGGCTTCATGCTGGTTTATGCCCCTCCCACTCAAAGTTGAGTGTCAAACTAAACGTTAAACAAAGGAAGTGACACTTACACCCAAATAACTTTGTCGTAGGAATGCCCCCGCCAGCTTAATTCTAACACATAGCGGAAAAACGCATGCTAATGGTTAGCATCAAGAGTTGCGGTTTTTGAACTCTTCAAGCAATGGTGGCACAACACAGGTAGACAGATAATACTCACAGGAACACATTCTTTATCCTCTACAAAAAATGATCGGAGTCATTTACAGTAGTGGTAGAATTATTCTTAATTTGTGACTGCATGAATGTATTATGCCGCCCCTGGTGGCCAAGAGAGGGACAACAGAAGGAAGCAGCACAATAAACTGAATTGCAGTATTAAATCATGATGCACAAACCATTTATATCTCAACATTCAATTTAATTATGTTGATACTCTGTTTTTATGAAGTACAATAGTATAGTTCTTTATTAAAAACAAACATTTGTGTGTGTGTGGGTTTTTTTCGGGGGCGGGGGCTGCTGGAATAGATTAATGGCATTTCCATTCATTGAAATGGTTCAATTGCGTTAGTCGTGAGGTCACGGAACAAAATGAAAATCTCAAGGCACCACTCCATTTCGGTGTTATTGGTCTTTACCCCGGATGGAATAAATCCAGGAAAACCAGAAAGAAAAATCAGGTGAATACGAAAGAGTCTAGCTGAGATGTAACACAGCCTGCAGTTAATGAGAGCGCAGGCCACTATTTGAGGAAATACGGTCAAAGAAAGTCTGCCTTTGCATCACCGCAGACATTTTCTCGAATTGAAATCGTCATATCATTCATCATAGCTCATACTTTTGAAATAAACATTTGCTGTACTACAGTTGTGCTCATTTGTTCTCCTTCAGAGCGATATGACTGCATTCCTTTGAAAGGGATCTCTATCATGAGCTAGCCTACCGTAGAAAAACAACAATACACCAGCAATTTTCAGATAGTGGAACAAAAAATTATACATATTCTCTCTCTCTCTCTCACACACACACACACACACACACACACACACACACACACACACACACACACACACACACACACGACACACAAACATATATACGTGTGCATACATAAAATACACAAGAACCCTTAAACGTAACTTTATCAAAATAGGCGTGTAATATAAGGCACTAGAAATCTAAACTTAAACTATTCATTGGGAGTTGCAATCATTCGTTAGTTTCCCGGTTACTGTGACGCCAACATTGTCTACTTGGGGGTGGCTGTGTGATACGAGGAATCAAATGCTTAACGTCCTCATATCTGGGACATGATGCACCATCGTTAGTAGGTTATCTTCAACATCATCATCATCATCATAGCATGTGACTGCAGTAAATAAGTGGACATAAAAATATATATAATACATCTACTTATTGCACACTGAATCAGACAGTCACACGAGTCAGTGGTGAGCATTCCGGTGAGAACGTCGTCTCGACACATTTCCACAATTAGTGTTCTAAAATCTAGATGAACCTTTAAATAATTTTTCATACCCTCCCCCCTCCCATCCCACAACAAAAAACACAAACTGTGCACACTATTTGTGATTACACTCTTTTGCGCTCAATCTCGTGATTTATACGCAGAATGGAGACTTTTCATTGGGGAAGCACACTCAGTTGTGATGCTTTGGTCCCTCAATCAAACCTGAACCAAACCACCCATTTTCTATTGCATTCGGGTTGCGGATGATCTGGAACCTATCCCGGTTGACTTTGGGTGTGATGTTTAGCTAATTGCTAATAAACTTCGACCCTAAATATAAGATGAACTACTACGGAACCCCAAAATGAAACCATAGGCCTTGCCCGTGCACCAGGGGTCACTGACGTTTTGAAGATTGAGCACTCTTTCCTGTGTACTGATTGTGCAAAGGGGTTCCAAATTAATACATGTCTGAATAGCATTTGCTCAAATGCCTTTTAATAATATTAGCGCGTGTCATTATTAATACTTAATGATGTCTCACAAATCTGTCAGAGTTTGTAAATCATGATTTCAACACCATTCCTTCAAAATCCGAATGTCTGAGCACTCGTGAGCTATTTTTAGAAGAGCCCATGTTGGTGACCCCTGCACTACATCTTATTCCTGACAATACTGTGAATCAGAAAGAACATCATCTAGAGCCCCAATCCTGAACCTAAATGGATGCTTTGATCCTGAAATGTAACCCTGACCCGTACCCTAAAGTTAAAACCATCAAGCAACAGGCAGGCAGAGACTTCATTGATTTGCTCATGCAAATAAAAGTGATTATAGAACAGTTAATGGTGGACTATTTTGAAACTGCAAAGCCCCATGACTTCTGATTGTATTTCTTTGAATAAACATATTTCATTATGTAAAAAAAAAAAATGCACAAGAAACAGAAAGTTTAAAAAAAACAATGAGTGACTTTAGCTGAGCCCCCTTTCTTTTTTTATTTTTATTATTATTATTATTATTTTTTTAAATGAGTCACAAGTTGCTATTTTGTTTCTGGTGGCGGTGGTGCTTTTTAAACCTCTCACAATTTCCATGTCTTAAACTGTGAAGTATTACGTATGAACTGGTGCTTTTTTTTTTTAAATTACTGTGAGATTGAAATGTCTTTGACATTTACAGGAAACAAGAGTCTGCTTCTCTAAAAACAACAAAAAGGGTGGGTGGGTGGGGGTGGGGGTAAACACTTCCTCGTGTCTATTGCTGTGTCTGTGTATCCTTAATACTATGAGCTCGGTGAGTTTCCACTCTCCTGACAGCAATTCTCTGGTGCTCCAAAGTCCCACATTGCGTCCGTCCACGAGACGTCCATATGATGGATGCCTTCGAGTTCGTCTAAAGATAGAAAAATCAAACGTCCTGTGACACTCTATCAATCAAAGTTGGTGATGCTACACTGGTGGTGGATGAGGTGAACAGTTCCACACTCGAACAATGTAAAGCAACCCGGGTGCTCGGAAAATAGCACTGACTGAAAACGAAACGGACAACGTAGATTCTGATCAAGCATTGGAGCAAGTTGCTTCTTCAGACAGACCAATGGGCGTGTTTGGGTCAAAGGGCGGGTGGAGACCCCTTGTCAAGCAGGTTGCTATGGCTCAGTTAGAGGTGCTCTTTGTGGGTACGCAGGACTCCCCCTTCCCTCCATTTCACTCTGCATGTTGGTGGTGCTCTCATCACGGACACGTCGCCGCCTAACGCGTTCATCCACAGGCGAGTGGATTAGGTGGGACGTGCCGTGACACATTTATGTTGCATAGTGATCAAAGCTTCCAAGATACTCCAGACTGGCGCGGTAGCAGAACTGGTACTGGTCCTGGAGGAGGAACAACGCACTGGTGAGAATTACGAAAAAGGCAGCGAGAGAGAGTGAGAGAAAAAGCGACATGTTGACGAGGGGCTGACCTCTGTTTGAACGGTGGCAGGTCGCTGCGTGCGCAGCATCTTGACCGTCTGGAAAATGTCCACCACGCCCTCGTACCGCATCCTCTCCAGTACGATGCTTAGCGTGATGAACACGCCCGTCCGGCCCACTCCAGCACTGGTGGGAGACAAGTTTGCAGTTCAGTAATGTGCCAAATGAGGTAGGAAAAGGCAAGAATATTTTCAGGACTTCTGGAAAATTTCCATGTGGAAAGCAAACAATGTTCTATTTCGATAGAACATTTCATACACAAGACAACTCAATGTGCTTCACACAAACAAAAGCATTTACAAACAGCTAACAAAGGTTTGGGGGAAAAAAAGCATCATTTTTAACCTGGACTTAAAAGCATTTACATTTGAGGCTGACTACACTTCTGTTGGCATCTTTTTGCACTTACGTGCAACATAACAGCTAAATGCTTCGTCACTGTGTTGGTTTGAAACTCGGGCTCCACTTTATTGATCCAAGTCCGCAAACCTGAGAGCCCGACTGGTTTTATAATCAATTAACATTTCTTGAATGTGTTCGGGGCCCAAATCATTCAGTGATTTATATAGACCGGTTGCAGAATTTTAAAGTACAAATACTGTCATCATAGCTTCTGCAAAGCCTTTAGGACTAGAATTTCTTTGTTCTACTCAGAACACGAGCTGTGGCTGTTTGATGCATTTATCAGTACCATAAATTAACTGGAATTATTTGAAAATTGGGCATAGTTGATAGAAACTGTAACGTGTAGCTGAGATAATTTATGTCTATTTTTTAAATGCTAATGAGATTTAACCGGATTTTTTTTTTGGTGGTGCATTTTGGTTATTTTACAGAAACTGTAGCATGTACGATCATATTAGTACTGTATATGTTTGCTTGAGTAGGAGTTCATAACATTGTGGAAAATCCTGGAAAAAAAAGTCCACCATAAATTCAGGAAATTTTTTTTTTCCCTCCTTTTGAGGTTTAGTTGGAATTTCAAAGTTATATATTTTTTAAAGTTAATGATTGTAGAATTTGGAATTTCTTAGACAATTTACATGAAATGAATGAAGGCAATATTCTATTTCTCACGCATGTGTATGTGAATATTGTCGTGGACAACCCACTAAATAGAAGAAACGTAATTCAGATACATTTGCAATGTTGTCTCAAATGTATCAACATGATACTGCTACAATAAAATTGATAAATTATGCATTTGCACATTTTACACGTATAACTTCCCCAAATGGATTGTAAATAGAATTTCCTGAGAATATGCTTGCATGAATACCAATGAGACTTTTTTTTTGTTTTGTTTTTTTACCTGCAGTGCACAGTAATTGGTCCATCCTGGCCAAACTGTTCTTTAGTTTTATGCACTTGTCCAATGAAATCAATGAATCCTTCCCCTGACTTTGGCACTCCTTGTTCTGGCCAATCGGTGAACTGGAATTGACGAACCGTCCTTGATTGGCCATCCTGGAAGAAAGAAAGCGCGTTGCTTATTCCTCTCGGACCTTTGAAACGCTTGATTGTGCACGGCTTACTCTGGCGTCTGTAACTTTGAATTCCCGGAGGATATATTGAGGCATGTTGTACTCGGCCATGGGATCCACCACAAAGTACTGGTACCGAGCTGAGCGCTCTGCGGGCCAATACTGGTGACATTTCTCCTGCATGGACACAAAAACGCTGCATCACTCTGGAGGGATGTACTTTTTTCCTTGCCGTGGTACTTTTTATCAATATTCCTACAGTACAGGATGTTACTTTACATTCACACTGCTACTGTTTGCTGGCCAGTTCCAGTGGGTATTAAACTTGATTATAAGATCCAGTTGTCGGTTGGACCCACTTTTGTCAGCATCGCAAACAAAATGTATGCTAAAAGTCGTGTCCTCTCAACACACATCGTTTCCTCTCATTATTGAGTCAAAGGAAAAATGTGGAGACAATGAAATCAAAGCAACTCACTTGAAACAGGCAATTAAAGATGATCTGAGGCATATTCCTTTGTGAGTTCATCTTAACCCAATTAAACAACCATAAACAACAGCTGATGTCTTGCATGTCAAATTTAAAAAAAAAAAAAAGAAGAAAAAAAAGCAGCAAAATAGAGGCTAAGCTCTTATAAGAATATTAGATTGTGTATTATTTTAAACCTTTCAGATTTCAAAATCAATGACAATTTGTGGACTAACATATTAGAGTTTGAGGGAAATTGGCGGAAAGGAAAACAAGGCTGCTATTAACCTGCTATTAGGTCATTTTAATATACACAATTGTGATGGGCAAACCTTTCTTTCATGGATGAGGTAAAAAAAAAAAGGGCATATGCTCACACCACAAAAAAAACAAAACGGTCATGTTTATTGAGCCATTAACTTGGGCAAAGTGGACCCTTAAAAAAAAAAAAAATCATCGCAACAACCTTACCCGTCCCATCTCCCTCAGTTTGGTGAGCATCACAACAATGGTGGAGTTGTGTTCCCACAGCATCCTCCAGTAGTCCTCCGTGGTCTCCGCCAACGGGCCTTGTGTCGCTATGTAGGCCTTCTGTTGCCTAGAAGCACACAAACGAGGACCACCGCTCAGGCACCCAAGAACAAGCGCGTGCCTTCAACGTGCGACTGACCTGTAGCCATCGATGAAGCTGGCGTTGATGTAATCCGACCCCTCCACTCCTCTGATTGGTTGCAAGGGGACTCGCGTGGTCTCGTAGGGCATGATGTTGACCAGCCTGTTCTTAAACTTGTTGCATGGCAGGTTGGCACTGACGAAGCGTGACGTGTGGGCCTTGGCACTGGCCAGACGCTGGGACACAAACGACGGCGGCATATTTATGGATTTAAAAAAAAAAAAAAAAGATCCTCAGAAACACAACAATGAATTTTTTTTTTTAAAAACATTTTAAACATTTGACCACTATTTGTACATGAAAACATCAATCAGTGGTACTGCTACAGTATATTGACTAATGCCCGTTTGGTCCAATGATGCAGCACCAGTGACTGAAAAAGCAATCCACAATACAGACAACACATAGAGGAAGGTGGGATGACACAGAAACCAGTCACACTTACATAAATGCTGGCTTCACAGAGAAATCTATCCAATCGAAGTATTTTATAGGTTGCAAAAACTGGAATCGCATCATATGGTCACCACGAAGTTCAAACGCAATGTAGCTCGGGGTACTGAGGTTGTTGCAAGGAAAATCTTACTAGTAAAGCCTGACATTATGGCGTAACAACAACAAAAAGTCATCATTACTCCCAGGACAGACAAAGCTGGATAAGAATGGAGGTAAAAGAATGGAAGACAGAAAAGCAGCCCAGACGGAGCCTTGCTGAAATGTCTTTTCATGCAACTTTTCTGGCGCAGTGCACGAGTGAAATGAGAAAAAAAAAAATCCTATTTACTGGCCGGCCTCGGGGTATACAGTCAGACAAGTGAATAAACAAGAGAATATTATGGGATGGGGGCATGGAAAGGCAATGGGAGGAGGAGCGTAAGAAAAACAAATGAGAGAAACAGCAAGAGAATCCAAATTTGCGGGCAGAATCCACGAGGCCCCATGTTGTCTCACTATACATGCGTGACCCTTAACTGATCCCGTAGCCCCGGAACACACACACACACACACACACACACACACACACACACACACACACACACAATTGTACTTTCTCACACTTGACCAATGCATGACGTCTCAAAACGAGAGAGAACAACAGAAAGCGGGCGGAGGGAAACCACAGACTCCAGGGGGAATGAAACAATACCCCTCGCTTGGTAACAATAGGGTCTCACAAAGTAAGCTTCCAATATTGGTGGCTACGGGAATGCTGTGGGAGAAACAGACGTACTTTATTTTCTTTAAGACGGAACAAAGCGGGAAAATCCCCCCACCGCTGAAAACCCCCCCCCACAAGTTTAGATGCCGTTTATTTTGGTTCTCGTTAGTCTGGTTTTGATCATCGACAATCAAGATGGTCTTATTGAGACAATCTGGGACAAACAGACCATTGTATCTCTTGAAAACATGTCATTATTTTCAGCTTGTCCGGATAAAATCATGCCCGGTTGGCAAACAGAAGGAAAAATAATCTTCATGTGAAGTGAGGCTGCTAAAGACGTCAGTGGAAGCACGCTAAAGTTGAACCGTCGAGGGCTTTGGATACAACTTGCGGCAAAAAAGACGCCCCTGAAGTCACACCAAGCTGCCGTCATTTCTCAAGAATATACACTCAACCAAAATCGAGGGGGTGTCTTATACAAGAGTACACGCAGAAGTACAAAAATTACTCGTTATATCAGTTCCTCGGAGTTGTGGAAATAGTTGTGTTTTAACTCAATATGATACGGAATGTGTCGCTGATGGTGTCGTGGTACACACGCCGGACTTGCGTGCGCGGGAAGCCTGGGATCGGTTCCCACTCACCGACGGTGTGAATGTGGGTGTGAATGGTCGTTTGTCTCTACATGTGCCTGGCGACTGACTGGAGACCAGTTCAGGGTGTAGTCTGCCTTCCGCCCGGAGTCAGCTGGGGTAGGCTCCAGCAACTCCGTGCGACCCTGTTTAGGATAAGCGGTATGGAAAAAGAAAGGATGGCTACGGAATGTATAATTTTCCAAATTTAAATTTAACAGCATGATTTTCGCTGCTCACCAAGAATCATGACAGCCTCGTGAGCGGATTTGTGGGTCAGGTCGAGGAACATGAAAACAAACGCGTCTTTTTTGTATGAAAGTCGATGACAGAGTCGGCGAGAAGTAAGGCTACCCCCCCCCCAAATAAAATAAATAATAATAATAATAATTCGTTCCAAGATTGGAAGTTATGGAAAATAATCGCACTTGCATTCAAAAGCAGTAAGACAACAGTCTCGCCATTTATCATTCGCAGTCTTTTTCAGTCCTAATACATCATTCTAATCCCTCTAAACCCAAATCATTTTATTTTTTTTATGATTACAATCGTTGAATTACTTCATTCAAGTTCCCTGACATCAGCAGTGAACTTTCTGGAACAGACTGTATTCTTTGAGATTCACGCGCTCCGTGTCAGATTTACAACTTCAGTGATGGAAAGTGGATTTCCATGTGTTGGTCCGTGGTGCCCAGTAACACCGAGATGGAATCTGGTGAATGAAGAAACCCCGCCACATGTCTTCCATCAATACAAGACTTGGAAAGACAGCTTGGAGGGCGCAGAGTTCATTGTTATTCTTCGGCGACTGCGACTGCCAGGACAAGAATTCCGGGGCATCAGCAGATGCGATCATTGAAACAGGCTTTATTTGAGTGCATGAAGATGTGACCTTTGACTAAGAACTTAACTTCTGGGACAACATTACAGGTTTGTACCTTGGCTATCCACACTTGCCTCCGAAAAAAGTCAGTAAAACGCCCCCCCCTCCAATCCAAAGGTGAAATCCCATAATCATTTTCAATTTCGACCATCCGTCTGGACTATATGAAGACACTAAAAACGGCTTTGCTGGAACTAAAACAGCCTCTAAGTGCCTCAGGAAAGATGTTGTCAGAGGCTGTCAAGATCAGAAAATCCACGGTTTGTCCTTGCGATGTGGTCTCTCCACGCAGATTTTCCAATGAAAAGCCACAATATGAAGAGTGGCTAGTTTGGTGATTAACCATTCCAAGGACAAAAGGGCTTTTTCCTCTCATTAAAGTCATTTGACGTTCTTCATCATTTATTTGACGTTGCCATTTCTCAACTTGGAGATAATGCTCTTGGATCATTAAACTCTTGTCTGACTGTGTTCTTTTTTTTAAATTGTTGAAGAGCTTCTTGAATTATAAACCAATTAAAATAAGCTCAACTTCAAATCATAAGATTGCGCCACTGCGCTAACGGGGAGGCAGCAGAGTTGGAGAAACGGGGCATGACTTCAAGATGGCGCCGCGAGAGTGGCTGCCTTAATAGCAGCTCCTATACTTTTTGTTCTTCTACTTTCTTCCTTTCGTAACTTTGCTGCTGTAAATGGGGAATTTCTCCATTGTGAGACGAATAAAGGTTTTCTTCTTCTTCTTCTTATTCTTATGAATTTTACATTGTTGTCGGTGGCTCACCTTGAATTCCAGCTCCATGCCGGTGACGTTGTCGCCAGGTTCGATCTGTGTCAGCCTCTGGATGTATGAATACAGGTTCCTGGCGGGGACCTCCGTGTTGCCGCAGGTCACGGCCTCCAGCAGCGCGTCGTAGATGAAGATATACTGGTCCTCCGTCTGGACCATGTAGTTCCTCTGGGAGCGCATTAGCGTGACGTGGCCGTAGATGTCAACGGTCTTCTCGTGCTTGATCCGTTCCGCCATGGCGTCGATCACGATGAAGCAACCTGTGCGGCCAACTCCGGCGCTGAATGGATAGATGGGGAAGTTCATTTTATGTATCTTTAAACTTTCGAAAATCCTGTACTTCTGCCTTCTAGTCCAGAAGTTCAGTGTTGGGATCTTGGCTGAGTCCCTCCAGTGTTTGAGTGAGTTTCTGCTCCAGTTTACTCGCATTTGTGCCGGGGGGCTCAAGTTTATATGACTTGATTTCTGACTTGCTAAGCCCAAGCAATGCTTGAACTATTGTAGGGACTTGACCAGACTTGCTTGATTTTTGCCACAGTAACTTGGAGCCTGCTTAAAACGTGAAGGTTAAGACTTGAAACTTGTATGTCAGGTTAAGTGAAAATTCTAAAGTGCCAATTGATGTGGATGTGAATGTGATTAGTTGTCTACATCAGTGGTTCTTAACCTTGGGTTCGATCGAACCCCAGGGGTTCGGTGAGTCGGTCTCAGGGGTTCGACGGAGCCTCTGCCATGGAGGTTAAGACACACCCGACTCAACATTACAATTAGTTATGGCACGCCCGCTTGGCCATCACTGGCTGCAGGTGATCACTTTACATTGCTTGTCTAATCAGCACTGCTGGAAATTTAGTTCGCTCAGTAGTCACTGATCGTACGTCATACAAAAAAAAAAAACCATTATATATATATATATATATATATATATATATATATATATATATATATATATATATATATATATATATATATATATATATATATATATATATATATATATACACACACACACACACACACACACACACACACACACACACACACACACACACACACACACTTCGGTTATGTAATTTTATTTACTTTTTTCTGTTTTTGATAAATGTGTTTTTTGAATGAATTTGTAAAAAAAAAAAAATCACATTTTTATTTTTTCACTCATGAAGGGTTCGGTGAACGTGCATATGAACTGGTTGGATTCGGTACCTCTCACAAGGTTAAGAACCACTGGTCTAGATGAATGTGATTGATTGTCTAGATGCGATTGGCTGGCAACCGGTTTTGGGTGTGCCACAGCTTTTAGCTCAATGTCAGCTAGGACAGGCTCCGGCTCAAGGAGGACCCTAATGAGGACAAGTGCTGGCGAAAATGGACAAAATGAATAATTCCCTACGGACACGCTTTGAAGTGTTTAAGACCACTGCACCCCTGATTCATTCCCTCCAATTTTGTCACTTTTTTTTTTTTTTTGCTGTTAGACTTTGCACAGTTGCTGAACATCCAACCCAAGGAGTGATCTTTAAAATACGTGCATCTCTTCTTTTACGCGCAGTACCGGGAACATAAATGAACCTGTCAAGTGTCATAACTCGAAGTTGTTCCGAATGTCTCACGAGGATGAAGTCGTTGCCTGCCTCTGACAAAATCTTCACACCGGGGTGTGTTAAGTCTGTAGAAGGAGAGCGATTCTCAACCTGCTCATAGTTAAAGAGGCCAGACATAACTTTTGTTGTGAAATAGCACGGCTGTGTATAATCGTATACTGTATAGCAGAAATACTTGGATGAATTGTCAAAACATGCAAAGTAGCAACATCGGTGCTGAAAAAATTGACATCGGCGACGAGTCAGCACTAGCATAATATAGTCCGTACTCTCCTATCTACACAAAGTCCAAATATGAACTAACTCTAAATTCCTCCTCATTTCTGCTGTGCTGGTACCGAATTGGTAAAACATCCTTCGCAAGCAGGTTCGTATAAGCGACTGAAAACCCCTTTCAATGGCAGAATGAATATTGGGGCTGTGAGATTGACTGCGGTGGAATGAGATTTCGGCCCCATTGTTTGATTCCCAGGCTGCTTGATACATTAAGGCGCATTATGACGGAGGCTTGGCGCGATAATTAAATTTGCCTGTTAATCCTGTTAGATACTCCATCTGACTGTGAGCAAAGATTCGGAGGAGCCTCTCATCCGACAACCTTTTCACCCCTCCTCTCGCCCCGACCGCCCTCCTTCTTCATTCTCCCTCTAAGTACCTTTCACACACTCCGCCATCAGCCTGCGTTTTCCTTGCACCTTTCTTCTTCTTTAATTCACCACTTCCATTCGCCGTGTCCACGGTTTGACCTCGCCTATTTCCCCTCGCTCCTTCCGCTACTCTCCTTCTGCTCATATCTCATCGTTTAACTCCCAGTCCCTTGATAACTCTTTCTCTCAATCATTGTCTCAATCCCCCCTTTTCCCCTTCTGCATCTCACCGCACTAATTCTTCCTCTCGGGAGCCTCTGGCCCATATTCCCTGAGCAAACCTTCTATCGTCTTTCCATCCGGGTTACTGCAAATAACAGCCTCCTTTCAACTCTCGGTAATGACAAGTCTTCCAAAAATGCTCCCTCTTCTTGATTTGACGGTATTTGAATATAAACTTATGAACCCATACCAGCTCGAGTGGTCAGCACTAAAATGCTGCATATGCAAAATAAGGTCAGCAAAGAGGCAGTTTTGACAAGAAGGAGGTTACTGAGGGAGGAACGCACAAGTTTTACGCAACGGCAGGTCCAATTGTGGTTTTTGGTTCAGGAACCATTAGTGTTTACAGTTGGATTGGACTGGATTTCTAAAATGAGGCTGTGGAGTGAAGAACCACCACAGCTACAGTTAATTCTACACACGGATTGCCAAGTTAATGAGCCTCCTTTGTGTTCTGCGTGCACACAAATCCAGACGAATAATCCAGCATCATTTTGGTGATAGCATTGCAAGAGTGTTCTTGGACTCTGACTAAACCTGCGAAGGATGTAAAAATAGAACGTAAAACAGGATGAAGTGTTACTCACCTGCAATGGACGATCATGGGCCCCGCATCTGCAGGGTTGCAGGCCTTCACCCTTCGCAGGAAGGCCAGGAACGGAGTCGGGTGCTCGGGTACGCCGTGGTCTGGCCAGGCTGTGAATTGGAAGTGACGAACCTCCCGCTTCTCATTGGAGCCACTCTGGAAAACACACGCAGCAAATAAGCATAAATATCTTGTACCAGGCTTCATGGTGGGGGAATGGTTAGCACATTGCCTCAGGCTCTACTGTGTGCTCTGACTGTGGGTTTTTGCGCCAGGTACTATGGCTTAGGTGCGATTAGAAATGTAAATGGTTGTTTGTTTGTCAATAGTATGTAAAAACTCATTTCAATCTACAGCTTTAATGTCGTTATTAGAAGTTGATCGTTTGATAACTCCTTCCACCCATGACGAAGCTCGTATCGAAGCGTATTACAGAATGCAACAGAGATTTAGCGTGAGAAGATGAAGATGTGTCTGTCCTCCCTGTTGGTCAAATGATGCACAGTGTCCAGTGGTCGAGTGACCCATCTTTCAAAGTAAGTCAGTAGTCCCATGGTCTGCCGTTCCAGTTTTAATTCACGTAGCAGCAAATAGAGCACTGGCTGATTCATTACACTTGATAGGGTGTGTATTAAGAGTAGCTGGAGGGCGTATGAGGTATTGATTCGACTACACTGATGTTGGTGGTGGTGTTCATAGTGATAAATTTAACGAGTGGCTTGCTTTGTTTGCGATGTGGACAACACTAAACATTCGGTACAACTCATGAGCCGATGTAGAGCCATAGGCCAAAGTAAAAGTGGTATATAAAATCTTTATACGAATGCTAAGGATGCTTAGTTTTGATTGTCATTGACAATGTCACCCAACACCCTGCAGCTGCATCTGTCCAATGTCTGATGAACGGAAAGAATGAAATCAAATATCCGTTTCGTATTTCGCTACAGGATAGGGGCAACTTAATTACATTTTTGATCCACGTGTTATACTAGATCATATTATCATGCACACGTTTTCCAGAGAGTGTATATTCAGGGAAACCCTGCCAATTTGCAGTCCACCATACACAAATTCCCCTGTTCACTTTTGTTTTCACCGGCGGAACACATACTCTACCATTCACAGTTTTTTATCACTTAAAAATACCACAAGATGGAGCTAAATAGTAGGAAAGTAGCTAATTGGTGTCAGGCAAGTATTGAACCTCAACATCTCAATTTAGAAAGATCTTTTGGAGGTCAGGGAGAAGCTAAGTTTAGCCTGGGTTGTTAATGGGAGTTACAAATAGTCTTGTTCACATGTGCACATGCACGCGCAGTTCCGTTTTCTTCATAATCATATAAATTTTTTTTTAGATCACAGTCTGTGGTAGATGTATCGTTTCAACTATTAATACAGGCAATTATAAACACTTTCTATGTTTTATTTTTGCTATTTGTGGCAGGGCTCCGTCTCAATCCCCCTTAAAAAGCATTAACTGAATTCATTTACCGTGTTGATCATTAAGATCGTTTCAAAAACTGAGAAAGCCACAGTTACCTTATTCTCTGACAGAATTAGACAGAAAAAGGTCCTCAGGTCGGGCGAGCGATGTAATGAACAACACACGCATGTAGCTACTGTCACGTGGCAGCAAGCACGCATCAATACACAAGGAGCATAAATATTTGAAGGGATCAATACGCACTGTAAACCGCGTCGCGGTTGACTGCACATGTCACGTTACCTTGTAAAGCGCAAATGTCCTGACAGAGTAGGTGGCCAGCTCCACTGTGTCCAGCAGAGTGACCTGGATGAGGCCGTAGGTCTCTGTGCCTCGTGTTGGCCAGTACTGGTCGCATTTCACCTAAAAACCAAAGACAGTGAATATTGTGAGCCATCAAGCGCTTGAGAAAGAAGTGCATGAGCACAGTGTGTACAAAAAAAAAAAACAATCAATAATTGAAAAAGGTTGGGAGATTAACACAGCTCAGTGAGACTTTGCAAAATTCAAACAGAAGTTTTAGACTAAAACTGTGCTTATTGAGGCAACCCAATGTGTGAAAGAGGTTTTCCGTGCGTGTGAGGAGTGATAGCTTTGTAGAATGTGTGTGATCCTGCGCTAGTAGTGTCTGATACCCTCAAACTGTGCGCTGGGAAGCTTCCATATGTCTGGCAAACGCTCACAGGGTTTCACCACAGAGCTGGAAAAGTTGAGTGAGTATCACTTGACTCGATGTGGCCCTAACGCTCCAACCTCACAAATCCCTGAAAGACGACATGGCATGCCTCGCCACCCAAAACACCTTGAAATTCCCCGCATCACACGACCGTACTTGTAGTTCTTCGGCTCAGCCTCGGAGACCACAAGAGAGGGAAGCATCCCGGCGGAGCGGGAGGGGCGTGCGAGAGCCTTGGCAGAATCAGGCCAAAGCAAACGCTGCTCGCTGATCCCTCTGGTCCTCACATCAGAGACGGAACGGAGCTCGGCTCAGCTCACTCTGCATTCCGCTGCTCCAGACTGAGGATTAAGCCTTTTGGCCTGGGACATTCGGGCTGTAATTACAGCTTTAACCGCCGTGTTCCCACCAGACCTTCAGACACTATCAGGACAAGAACGGTCTTCCATAGTGTGTGGGGGGCGGTTGAAAACCGCACTTAAGTATGCCAACATATATGCAGACTGCACATACCGTGTTGTGCAGGCCACCAGCAGAACTGTGCTGTTGTGTGGTTCGTTCAAAGCGCAATTCTACTGTTCCCATCTGTGATCATCATTGTTGGTCATACATAAACACATAATAGCATAATGTAGCTAGATGGATGTTAAAGGCGATTAAAGCATTCCCCCCCAGCAAGAGCTGATGAAAGGCAGGTTTATAGTAAACACCGGAAACACGAAGGAGCCAAGCAAATATTCAGAAGACGCAAATTCGTCATCTTTATGAGGCAGTGGATGCTCTTTACAGTAAATATGTCACAGTGTTCATTCTTTACCCATGCTATAAATTTGTCCTTTAAAGGCCTGGTGGTATGAAATGTAATGCTACGCACTTCACTGAACCACAGCTAGACAGGAAGCACATTTGTAGGTGTGATCATGCAAGTGTAGACACTAATGTGCACAGTTTCTGAACTTCAGTGGAAACAAGAAACCCAAGTCAGTCCTCGTTGACTGCGGGTGCCTCGTGGTGCTTTGAAAATAGTTCAACTCATCGCATTTGGCTATTGCACAGAAGGGGAAACGGTAAAAAAGAGGCACTGAAAAGAGAGGGGGGTGGGGGGGGGGGTAAGGAGAAAAGCATGTGAGGAGAGGGTGCATTTGAAAAGGGATTAGCAAAGGAGAGAAAGCGAGATCTTGCCTTAGAGAAGAAATAAGAGGGCATCTGAGGGTCAAAGAGACACAACAGAGACAGTTGGAGAAGGTTGGAAAGGAAACAGCTTGGACACAATGCACAGGTTAATCATAGGAAAAGAAGCACAGATGACAGGAGAGGATCATTTGTTGCAAAACACATATGAGCATGATTTATTATTTCTTTTTTTTCCCTCTTTTTTGTTTTTTTTTACCCCGAGCCAGTCTTGTTCATTTTTATTCTTACGCAACACCCAAAATGAACAAAAACAATGCCTTGAAGCTGAATATTTTCTAATTCATTACCCAATTTGACATGCCTGTAAACCCCGCTCCATTACTATTAGACTCTCATTCTATGTCATTCTTGAGTAAGCAACAGCATCACAAAGCGTCCCGCTACTTTTCCTTAATGGAATTTCCTTTCTACTCACAATAAAATATTCTGGCTCTTCGATCTGGTTTTAACAATCCCCAGTATCCTAACTCTCGACCCCCCCTCCCCGGTCCTCATTATGTCCCTGTAAGATTACGTATATGTGGGATTGTTGCCATGGCTATTCGTAAATTTGACTGGAGGATCTGGTTCTCATTTTCAACGTATAAACTTTAAAATGTTCCATGATATTTCCTTGCAAATTGCCGCCTAACGAAGGAAATAAAACCCACAAACAACTTCTATCGCTGACGCAAGCAAATGGCTTGCCAACATAGCTAGACACAAGACATCACACAATGTCCAAGTTCATGTACAAAGTTGATATGTAAGAAAAATATTTGCCAATGTAGGGCCTGATCCCAGGGAAGTTTAATTTAGACAAATGTTCCGTGAGTCATAGATGTGTGCGTGTGTGTGTGTGTGTGTGTGTGTGTGTGTGTGTGTGTGTGTGTGTGTGTGCGCGTGTGTGTGTGTATTCGGGGTGTAACAAAAACACGATTTAAATTGGAAAATCAGTTTGGATTTAAAAAGATGTGATTTCTCTTTTATTGACACTGTATGTCTTTGAAGAAAATGCCCCCATGGAGAGTACTGACAAGTTCCTTGATTGTATATGTATGTGAAATAAGAACCAACAAGAAACTCATTGCATCTTACCCTCTCTCACATCGAACTGAATCATGATCCCACTGAATCGAAGCGAATCGTTCCACTTTAACCCTTTCATGCACCCTGTAACCCAATAACATGATAAGCTGTCCACTGTAGTGACCGCTGTCCCTGAAAGGGTTAAAATCTAACTGACCTTGAATTGTATCACATCCCATGTAGCGAGGTACGTCTTTTTTTTTTTAAAGATTTGCACACCCCAATACATACGATTTTTTGAGGTAGTGAATGTGTGTGTTTTTTTTAAATTTTCCAAATCAATGATTTCTATGATTGGTTTTGTTCTGGAATGTTAGCAATGTAATTCCATAATCCCTACAAAATAATAGATTTGGATGGAATTTTGCAATATTTGAAATACTGTACTGTATTGTTTTTGGGTCAATGTGGAAATGTTTTATTCCGTACGATTATTTATACTGTACTTCAGATTTGCAGATGCCATGTTAGGTGTACCTTAACACATGCGGTATAAATGACCTGAAAGGTAATTAGAGCCACCACCATGTTTATTTTTTTCCCCTGGGGGTAAAACATACACGATGCACCTGTGGGGCATATTGACTTTTAGAGCCGATACTGCCATTGGAGCAAATAATGTAGTTCAATATCAAAATGATATTTCATATAATCCCTGTTAAATCCTTGTTCGAAAATACTGATGACTGTATTAAGTTCCAAAGCTTCATTACTGAATCACAGAAACATTTATTTTTACCAATCACTTGTAAAGTTTTCCTCTGCCGGTAAAATATTATCCTTTACAATATGTCATAGTTTCCCCCTTGCGGTTAATATACTTCCTGCTTTTCAATTCCATCCGACCTGTTTGCCAGATCTGGTCTGTTTTTTTGCGATTCCATCTGCCATGTCTTACCCTTGACTTCTCCTCCAGCTTGGTCATCATGATAATGTTGGCCGTGTGCTGCTCCCACACCATCCTCCAGAAGTCCCCAAAGGTCTCCGGAAGGGAACCCTGAGTGGCGATGTAGGCATTTTGACGCCGGTATCCATCGATATAGTTAGCGTTGATGTAGTCACTCCCCGGGACACCTGAACATGAAGAATATATGTTAGCAGGGGTGCATGAAGACATGTGACAAACATTTTCAAGCAATTCTCTTTCCAAATCATAAACCCCATTGCTATTCTGATTTCCCGTGAATCCATCTTTATAGATTATTCTCAGTCAAAAAGAATGAAAGCAGCTTTATGTCCCAATAATGAAGGATGTGGATCAACTGAGGTTGTGGCAGGAAGATTAATGTTTTCACAGGGCACAGTACTTTGGTGTGGGATTGTTCAGTCGTCTTGTTTTATAATACATGCTAAGACGATCATGCGTCTAATCTGAGTATACTCTGATGTGTGGTTTTGAATGGCAATAGGACTGTAAGGCCGCTGGTGTGTAAGACGAGGCTGACACTGCTTGTGTTCTGGAAAGGATTGTGTGTGTGTGTGTGTGTGTGTGTGTGTGTGTGTGTGTGTGTGTGTGTTGTGAGAGGCCATCTGTGTGTGTTTGATTTCAGATCAGTCCTGCTCATCTGGGGCCTAACACCATAATCCCCAAAATCACTGAGTCATAGCTCAAACAAACAAGCATACAGAAGAGATACACACTTGAAAACACACACACAAACGCAGTTAGCCGTGACCTGATTATGCCAAAGTGGGGCACACAAACCCCTTTTTTGCATCTTTTGATGGCAATTTACATTAACATTGACAGAATGCAGACAGGAGATAGATGAATGAAAATAAAGTCTGCACAATTTTTAATTTGTCTGTTGGCTGAATGAACAGCATTCCTCCAAAACATTTTATTGTTTACATTTGTATTTTATTGAAATTGTGAACGTTTTTTCACACCATCATTTAATTCAAAATTGTTGGGGTCCCCCCTGGCTCCCTTTCATTGCCCCTAATTTATTTGACAATGGTAGTGGGGATCTTGAGAGGAAAAAGTCTTGTAATTATTTCACATGCAGAACTACCAATAAGACCCACATGACATTTGAGGCATAATGGCAGCAGATTGAGAAGTATTTGCTTCTTTTGAAATGGGGAGATCATGGCAGACTGCAGAAGTGATACTCAATGTTTAGCAAAAGACTTTAAAAGGCAGCTTAGCTAAAAGCTTTGATATGCTACAACTTTCGTGCTCCGGATGACAGCAGACGCATTGTGCAGCACACACAC